>SNQJ01S0007430.1:0-42279 GCA_010110895.2 Picea sitchensis | reverse complement strand
GAGAGGAAATAGAGGAATTTTGGAGGAATTATTCAAAATCTAAGTTGTAGGAAACATAATCCATTAGGTGTCAATCCTAGAAACATGGGTATGGGTATGAAATGTGTACCATATGGGTCCATAATGTTTCTAGGTTTTACCACCTAGGGAAACATGTTTCACGATATGGAAACACATTTCAATTGCATTTAAAGCTATACGAGCATGTTCTAATGTTTTTCTTTATTGTTCCATGCCCCCACACCAATTGTTGGAACTATAGGAAGACTAAAAAAAAAAAAATCCTAATTAATTAATAATTTGCCCACATGATTAATTTATAATACTATTTAATTAGTTTCTACATTGATACGAAAAAAAAGGAGAACTTTCTAGAAAGTTAGAAACGCTAACAACCCCTCTCTTTTCGTGTAAGAAACCTCTTCCTTTCACATTCCTCACACATTCTTCGTAGCGATAGTTTCCAACAACACCAACAAGAATATTAGTTGTTCTTTGAAGCATTGAGAGTAAGATTTGGAGCATTGGTAGCATGCTTTGGTGCATTTCCAACAAGAGGACGATTGTGGGAAACAATTTCTTTGGTAAGCTACTTTCTTCAATGTTTTTGAAGCATTCATGTTTTATCAAGTTGTTATTTCTTATTCCCCTAAACCTCCTATATAAATCAAACATGATGAATAATATTCTCCTTGGAAGTATCTAAACAAGCTCAAAAATATACTAGTAGGTGTTCATGTGAATGGAGGTGTGATCAATGAAAAATAAACAATATTTTGGATTGAGTATGATGGATCTTGAGGAGGAGTTGCTTGATTATTCAAGGGATCCTCATGAATATTTCACCATATTCATCCAAGAAAATTCAAAATTAGGCGAGAATGACAATGGGGCGCAAGTGAAGGAGGCCATGGAGGGTCATGATGATCCTAAGTTTAGAAAAAAATACAAGCCCTAGAATGAAGAGATCAAGCGAGGAAGTACAAAAACATGTGGGGGACTTGTCAATTTTTTCATAATAGTAGATGATGGTAGTATTTTTATCATGCAAGTTTTCACCAACAAACCTACCTAATAATTATAGGTCATCCAGCCCTATCATTGCTAGATACCTCTCCATTTAGACTGGTGCTTTTCTATTCTCAGGGGGGTGTCCACGGGGGTTGTATGTTGTTATCAAATGAACTGATATGTGTAAACTCCAATTTGATTGGCACATAAAATACTCACTCTTGAGCTGCTAATAAGTAGTCAAAAGTAAAAATGAATTTAAATAAAATTAAGAGTTTTTGAGATTATATCTTAAAGACAATATGTAATAGTATATTAACGAAAATGAGTGAAGTGAATGTGTGCCTTAGGTGAAGAAGATTAAAAAAAAATGCAACATAAACCATCATAACGTTGCAAATCAACTTAATCAATGACATCCAATAGGTCCAAAGAGATAGAATAAAGCATAATCATACCAAATCACATTTTACCCAATAGATTGATTGCATCATAGTGAGTGATAGGTGGTAGGTTTCCATTGATTTCCTTGTTTGCAGTGGAGGTGGTGATCAAAGCCTAGAAGGTGGAAGATTGAAAATTGTATTCGCTACTACAATATATTCTAAAAGAATATTGTCTAATCCTTGCTTTGTCTCTCAAATTTTCATATATATAAGCTCACTCTAAGAGCATCAATTTTCCCTTACTACTAGTGGATGAAAGCAAGAAAACAATGCCAAATTCTATCATCATTTGCATGGTTGTTGTTACCCCTCATTTTGCACGAAGCTTATACTAATGAATTTTTTCACTACCTTTGTGATTTTCATCACAAAGAGATTTGGATGGTTAGGGTGTTCACTTGGTACCATGGATTATTGATGACATAGATGATTATGTGAAAAAGGTTTTAATGTTTTTTGCTCGGTATACTTGATTATCATAAAAACATATAATTTTGATTGATCATGTGATGCTCTAGTCTTCATGCCTTGCTAGATGATTAGATATGAGGATGCATGAATCCCTTGGTGGAATTCCCTATCACTTTTGGTCTAAGTGGAAATTACATTGGCTTCATCATGGCATGGATCACTTGGCATACACTCACTTGCTTACATGGTTTGTTACTTGGATGGATGAACATTAGAATGGTTAGGGCTCCTTTTCTCCAATTCCCTAGCTCTTTTGTATGATATTCACATGTGGATGGATTACTTGTAGCATGAAGCATGGTGTTACCTTGAGCACTCCCCTTCTTGGGCCCACCTTTGGAGGAATTTACACATTTATCATCACTTCAAGCATATTTTGATGAGGTCATCCTTCTCCTTGATGAGTTGGTTGGTTTCTTGGTGACTTGGAACATAGTTCATGTTACATTTGACTTACTCTTTACATCTCCTCATGCTTTATTGGTCCACATGTTCCATATTAGAGATTATTTTACACATGTGTTGAGGCATATTATTGTATTAAAAAGGGGACGTCCCTTCCTTTTATGGATATGATTGAGAATTATTAGCATTCCAGAGGTTGAAGCCTTGAACCATGGATCCACTTGCTTGATTTTAGGATGGCGTCCCACATTGGAGAAAATAAAGGAGGTTCCAAACCCTAGATCTAGGGTTCACTGCATAGTTTGAGGGTGGCCTAGCTTAAGGACATGAGGGCTTCACCTTATTGACCAATATATTATCATGCTCATTCATAAAGGGGTCTTTTTAATTATTGAAAATAGAGTCAATATATTGTAGGTATTGGGGGGGTATGTAGGGTACGAGGGGGTTTATAGGTATTGGGGGATATAAAAAGGGTATTTGGTAAAAATAAGGGATATCTAGTAAAAATAACATTTTTTTTATTGGAAAATTGTAATGGGAGGGGGGGTTAAAATAAAGGATTTGGGAAGACATTTGTCAATATCTAGTGAAATTAGGGGTATTCTTTAATATCCCACAAACGAACATACTATGTCACAGGTTCATTGAGTGGAGACATCATTCTTTAGGAGATTTTATCTATTGATAGAGTGCCCATATAAATTCCATTAGATGTAGAATGGCTGGAAATTTTCAAAAATGTGGTCAAAAGAAAAATTCGGGCAAAAATTGGCATAATTATGGTGCTTTTAAAATCTGTCGTGGAAACATTTCGCCGCAATTTTGACCACTCATTGGAGGAATTCCACACATTTTTCTTGATTTTTTTTTCTTATTTGGGTATTTCATTATTGATGTGTTCCCATGGTGAAGATCTCCCTATCTCTTGAGGCCACATGGCCCATATTTTCATGCATCTATTAGAGGTCGTCCACTCTTGGGAGATTCTATTTATTGCTTGATTGGGACATTTACCCACACTAAATATTTTTCCATGTTGATATTTGTACCCACTTGTATCTCTGATATATTTTGTTGTGGTTTAACCTTTTGAATAACCTTATAGTATGCAAGTAAGGCATAAACTTGGAAAACTACTTGAAAAGTTGGCATCATCTTTTCTTTTAAAAAAAATAGAGCTTATAGCTATCCATATTCCCCACAGAAATAGAAATGGGATTGACTTGAAGCACTTTAGATCCTGTTGAGTAAACCAAATATTAAGACATGTATCTAGGGATTTACATTTGCAAAGTTTCTGGATACCCAAAATCTCCTTGACCTCAACCCAAACTTTCTGAGAAAAATTACACTGCAAGAACAAATGTGAAGTGTTTTCCTCACTGCACCTGCAAAGTAAACCTCTCTCTCTCCATATATATATATATATATATATATATATAAACACACACAAATTATATTATAAAAATATCATAAACTTTTAGTTAGAGTATCAAAATTATTTCTCAATTGTAATAGTTTAAGAAAGAAATTAATACTATTCAAATAAGAACAAACTTGCATGAGTTTTATAGTGAATTTTTTGTTTGGGATATCCTCTAATAAATGTCATGGAAATTTTTTGAGACTAAGAAAATAAAGGATAAAAAATATTTTTTTTAAAAATTTCCTAAACTTAATTTCCTAAATATGTAACACTATCGATCTTTATAAATTGTTGTGCCAAGAGGTGCATTATACAACCTAGTAATGAATATATTGTAACGTTTGTACCATCTATCTAATTTGTAAGGTAGATGCTAGCATATGCCAACCCAATATAATATATTACACAAAACATAAACTAAAGTAATAATAAATTTAATGTCTCGGAAATAATTATTATTCACAAACCATATACATGAAAATAACACTATAGAAATAAAATCATATCAATGATTGGAAGAAGAGGAATCTAAGATAATTTTCACTAGAAATAATTACTGACTAAACAAATAATTTTAACACCTTTTCTAACTATTTTGTATCCACCATTATTCATTGTCATCAATTAGCCTTCAATAATAATTACCAAGGATAGATGATTAAATGAAAAAAGAATAATAATAAATAGTAATAAATGGAAAGGGAAGAAGGATTCTTATGTTTCATAGGATAAAACTATGAGTTTACCCAAATACTAAGGATATAACACCCAGGTAAAGGAAATAATTGTTGGTGCATAGTAATTCTGTCTAGAACCAAAATCCATTGAACTAAGATTCTCAAAATTAATGAATGCATTATTATTATGTTACTTATGTCAAACCCATTATCTTTTTGGTCATATCTAATATTCTTGCAGGCATCCATTTTAATTTGCAGTTTCATTTTTGTTTTGAAAAGAAAAAAAAATTGCTTGGTCGCAACAAATACATGTCTCTAGAGTCCATGAGGGTCAATTTATAGTTAAGGTTGATGTGTTCATCTTTAGGGTATTAGTTCTCAAAATATTGAGCAATATAAAGAACATTAATCTCAATATGCCAAGAGAGATGTAAATTTTACTGCAATGGCTATGAAATTCTCCATCATATTAGTCATTAAATTTCTTATCTAAAACCCTATCTTAGCGTTCATTTATATTGAAGAAATCACGGGGGATTTAAGTCATAGAACAAGATTTGGATATAATGGATTAGACACTATGTGATTTAATGTGACTTTAGTGCCCCATCCATAATATTGATATCTATAATAGCCCCAACCTAGGAACAAGTCAATTGTGGGGTTGTTACTCAAAATGTTTCCCTCTCTAAACTCAATATAAAACCTTAACATGCATAATAGTTTTCTTTATGTTATCACTCTATAAATTTCCTAGGATGTGGAGGCAAGTCATAGAGGTAACCACAAACCAATCTTGAGGCTGGAAGCTAGCCCTTCCAAGCCATAGAGGGATCTCTCTCTTCAAATCAATCACTGAAAGGATTGATTTGGAATTTTGTCCAAAGGCTAGATCTTTAAGGTAGGATTGAATTTATAGAGTTGGTGGCAAGGTGGGTAGAAAGTCCATTTGGAAATGGAGTCAAATGGGAGGTCAATAATAATTTTATCGACACTTGGTTAATTGAAAGATGAAAACCTCAAAGGCAAGATAGAAAACTCCCCTTTACACATTCAAATGTCATTTTAGGTGAAGTTTAAAGAGAAAATGAACAAACCCTTGGGGTATCTATTAAGTATGAATCCCAGGGTGATTGTAGAATAAAGGATATGAAAACATATATAACAGAGCACCAATTTTAAGTGAATTCTGCCACATACACTTCACTGAATCTTTAAAGAAGAAATACACATACAAAATTAACTAAATTGATCAGAACATGTAAACAAGAGAAACACAAGAATAAAAGGAAATAATCACATGAATCTCTGATATAATCTTACAGGGACTTCTGGTCCAAACAAAATTTCATAAATCTCTAGAAAATGTTTTCAATAATCAATTGATGAAAAATCTCATACACTCGCCAACCAACCTCTAGCTGATGTAGCTCCATAAAATATATATCAAAATTCTCCTCCTATCCTCCTAAATTCGAATTCAACAACTTGTCTGAATCAAGGTACAGTTGCAAAATATTTGGCAACAATATCTAAACTAATTCACTAAAATGGAGGAGTCAACATTGACTCATTAATTACATCATAACCACTTGAAAAAAGGGTGTTTGAATCCCTGATATGATGATCTTTGACATTGGATCTCGTTGAAGATGACTTGGAACCTCTGCAGACATGTTCATGTTGATCTAGATACATTATGGACACTTCATCATAGTTTTGCACCAAGGTTGTTGTGCAACAATAACCTACAATAGAAACACACCAAATTGTGCAACAAAGGTTCTCTTTTCACTTTGTTCATCTTTTCTAACACAGTTGATGGATGATATTAGATTATGGTGAATATGGTCTTATAATGATGATTGAGCACCCTAAAACTCTTTGTTCCTCCTTCATGATGACCTTTTCTTCTTTAAAACCTCAAAAACCTAATATGCCAAACTGCAACAAATGAAATTACACGAGTTCAAGCCAAACATTGTTTAAGTTGTTGCATTCTCAATGTCCATATCCTTATTACCCCTTTGATTAGGATTTGATTTGAAGCTGATAATGTAATCCCTTCCTGCTGCTCATAAACAAAATTGTCGTAGTTGCGTAGCATGTTTGTTGTGCAACTGTAAATTTCACATTTACGGCTTATGAGTTCAAACAAACATTCCAAAATATGTATGGGAAAAAATGTGTTATCATAAAAAAAAGGAAAAAATAAGTGCATCCAAGGGCTTATATCTCTGTTGCTTCAACAAGCAAATCAAGCTTTCCCTTTTTATTCTTGTTTGCCTCCAGTTGTTGCAAACTTTGCTTGAGAGATTTGTTCTCATTCTTCATTGTCAAATTCTATTGATACATGTTCTTCAAATGTTTGCGAAGTGGAAAGGTCCTTCTTATCATTTCTCTGGAATTATCAATAGCAGGATCAAAATCATCTAGGTGTTGATTAAGTTTGATTTTTATTGACCACTTTTCCTCCCTAAGTTGAATTATTACATTTTGTGCCTCTCTTAGTTGTTTAATGTGGTTTCCTTCACCAGGGGAGGTTGATTTTTGTCCTTTGCTGCTATTTGATCCTTAGTTGGATTTCCTTCTTGAGAGTCCAACTTTCTAGATGATGACCTGGTGAATGGCATATTAGGCCTAGGAATTTCTTCCACCTATGGGCTCAACTCCACTACCTTCCCTTTATCTTTTTCCTTGGAGCCTGTTGGAGTTAAAGGCACTGATTTTTCACCTGCTACTGAGGTATCTTTCTTGAAGGCATGCTCCAAATATTTTTTCCTCATTTCCCTTTTCTCATGTTGCAAATGTGCTATGACAAAATCATCTTTCTTTAACTGTTCTTGCAGCTCAATGATAAGGTTGTATTTGTCATCAGGGATATTTGTTTCTGTTAAGTCCTATGGAGCTTCATTAGGTGCTTGTGATGTGTGCATGGAAAACATCGTTTTTGCTAGTGACCTAGTAACTGGTTTACTAGGAATTTCAACGACTTATGGGGAAAATTGGAGCTTTTTCCCTTTCTTTTTGGCTGGTTGGATCACTACAGGTTCCTCAATTTACTTTTCCCTCATTTTGACATAATTCTCAGGGACAGATGTGGTTTTTTTTGCTACAGATGAGGGTGTATCTCTCATGCTCTATGGGCTGCTGAAATAATTTGCTTCTATCTTGATTCCTCTTTCTGAGTTCTTCTAACACCAACAACTTTGTCAATGAAAAATGGAAGAGGTTGGGTTCCACCTGGTATTTCCTTACTTGCACTATGTCATCCATATTCCCTAGGATTTTGTATAGGTAATAAGGTAGATTCAAGGGTTTCCTACCAGTGAAGTGCATTAATAGTCTGATATGATATTGGTAAACCCTAGTGAACCTCCTCTCACATGTGAAAAACCTTTGAATTACCCTCAACAAGCTACTATGATTTTCTAATAGAATTTCTCTAGCTATGGTGGCTCCAAAATATGTGTCTCTAAACCTAGGCTTCAAAAATTCATGATAGAAAGTCAAATATAGTTGCATACCTTTGAACCATTTCTCTCCATGAGCAGGGATCTCTGTTGTAGTATCTATGGTGTCCTCGAAAACCATAAATTTCATGTTTCCCACCTTAACTTCAATGCCATTGAAGCTCAATGAAAACTCCTTTGCCACATGCATGTTGTACCCCTAAAGCTTCTCACAAAATCTGATGCATCCCACTTACTCAAACGAAATCATGATTGTTGGATCTGTACTAACTATCCTTAGGTCTTGAGGCTCAAACCTAACAATGTCACCACCCTTTGTAGTCCTCCTATTTCCTTCTGGAGTCACCATGATGCTAATGTATGTAGTTTACCTGTGGGAATGAAATGAAAGGATTGTGCGCAGGGTAAAATGTAGTAATTGCATATACGCAATGAATGGGAAGAACTAGGGTTTGATTTAGCAAGGGATATGGTTTGCAATTTAAGGCAAAGTATGAGTCTTTTGGTTCATAAAAAATGTTTTCCTTTCAAACATCAACCAGGAGCCCGAAATAGAAATTGGAGGGTGCAATATGAAATAACGAGGTGGTGTGCAACACTGTAAGCATCATCCACTGCAGCACGTGCACAAAAATATTGGAAGGGAGATTTGCGAAGAGGAAAAATGGTATCCAAGGGGTTTCTTGCATGAAATATGGATAATTTGAATGCTAAAGACAAATTGAACTGCCACTTATACCCATCATACCTTGTTGTACTTCAATACCCGATTGCACATCATAAGGAGGTTGTGTAACAACATGTGCATCACTCCAATTGATTGATGATGCCATGTGCTTCCAACAGCTCTGAGCTCATGAGATTCATTGAATCATGACAAGAATGACTCTAATTGATTATTGTTGACCACAGGATCTCTCATTATGGCCCTTAGTTTCCATGAAAACCCATATTCTTTTGACACCAATACCACATGACTCATGACTCAAACTTTATTTTACGACCCTATCTAAGAATTTTATTAATCACAAAACCCATTGACTCATAACATGACTTTCACCTAAGAGAAAAATTCCATGGTCTTTATGAGATCAAAGCACCACTTTACCCTACCATACATATTGAACTCAGACTCTAACAACCTATTTATAGGATACTAACACTGGCTCCAATGGGGATGGCACCCTCCTTGTGAGGTGCCAAAGAACAAGAAGACTAGTAGCCTAATCCATTGGGATTTTATTGACTGACTAAACTTGACTCAAAAACTAACTTGAATTTATACAAAATATCATAACTTTGAAAACTGAACTGCATAAAGAGCACACTTGGTAACACCCACCAAAACCTTAGGGCCTTCTCTTTGGGCTTCAAATTCTGCTCAATGCTACCCAAACCTACAATACTTAAAATAAATGGATATTTACAATGAAGTGGAAGATCAGATTACTTCAAGTAAAATAATGTTAGAGAAACCTGCCATTAACAGGCCCTCCACTGATGTATTATCCATTAAGTTCATGCAATAAAAATGCATTGCTCCCATGATATGCTACAACCTTGTATGGTCCCTTCTAGAGGTTTTCAAATTTAGCATGTTTTCACTTGTATTTGTTTCTTGCATCCCATTTTAGGACTAAGTCGTCAATCTAAAAATCATCAGCCTTAGTTCTCTTGTCAAATACCTTCTTCATTTTGTCTTGGTACAATTGAGCATTTTTGTAGACCTTTTCTCTCATATGATGGGCATGAACCAACTGATTGATCCTCCTCTAAATGTCATTTAGTTCATCATCTACTTACTGCAATATCTTCATGACTGAAAACCCAAGTGATGTGGGAAAAACTACATCTGCACCATAAACAAGTTGTAATGAAGATGTGCCAATAGACTTCTTTGTACTTACCTTATTTGCCCAAAGTGAAAAAAACAGCTTTTTGTGCCAAGACTTCTTATTCTCCTGTAGTAACTTTTTGATGATCCTAATCAAGCTCTTGTTATATGACTCATCCAAACCATTATCTTGTGGGTAATAGGTTGTTGATTGATTAAGTGTGATACCATAATTACTGCAGAAATTTACTAAATTTTTAGACTTAAAAGCAGCAACATTACCAGTAATAATCCTTCTTGGATAACCAAACCTTGAGAGTATATTACCTTCCAAAAATTGAATGATGACTGAATCGGTTGCTTGTCAAGTGGGCATTGCTTATATCCACTTTGTGAAATATTTTGTAGCTGTTAAAATCTATATATGTTGAGTTGAGGATGAAGGATGCACTTCTCCTATAAAATCCAAGCCCCACTGTTGAAAGGGAGCTTCTATAGAAATGGGATTCAAGGGTAAAGGAACCAAATTTTTCTTCCCTTCAAATATCTGACACTCATGACAGCTAGAAACCTGCTTTTACACATCAACAAATATAGTGGGCCAGTAAAACCCTGATATAAGGATTTTATTAACCGTTGCTTTCCAATAATGATGACCCCCATAGTCACCCTTATGGATTTCCTTCATGGTCTGCTGAGATTCATCCTCTAAAAGGAATTTCAATAACACTTCACCAGGGTCTTTCCAATAGAGGGAACCATTAAGTGCACAAAACTTTATTTCATTTTGTTTCAAAAATTTGGCTCTTCTCTTTGTCAATTCAAGAGGAGCTTGTAAGTTTTGTAAAACAAAGATAATGCCACTGTACCAAGGAAAATACAAGAATTTCTGACTTACTTGAGGAGACACTTATTATTCTACACCTTGTGAAAGATCATCAATAAAATTTACTCCAAGTAGATCAAAGTTTGATTTTGTCATGATTTGAGAAACTCCATGTCCTTTGATTAGTTTCATATGTTTAATCTCCAAGTCATATTCTAACAGGGATGCAATCCACTTACCTCTCTTTCCCTTAGGATCAAGTTTAGTCAAAATGTCCTTTACAACACTGTTGAGAACATATGCAAGAACATGAGAGTGTAAAATATACATTATGAACTCTTTCAAAGCCTTTACTAGGGCATAGGCTTGCTTCTCCATAATATTTTACTTAAGAGTGGAATCCCTCAAGGACCTACTGAAAAAAGTAATAGGTTTCTCTTGATTCTGATAGATTTTTTACATTAGTACTCCTGCTAAAGTGTGCTCCGAGGAAAAGGAGAAAATAATAAAATCCCTTGAAAAATCTGGACTAACAAAGACAGGAGTTGTTATAGAAAGATTTTCCTCACCCTATGCAAACTTGCACAGAAGGTCTTTTTCCATTTCCCTATGCAGACTTTAAGTCCCTTTTTGCAAATACCAGAGATAAAAACATTATTTTTCCACATATATGTGCCCTATCTATTATACAACATATGTATACACAGGTTGCACCACTACAACCCACGTACATCGGGTTTTGTGCCCAAAATTAAAAAATGGTGTCAGGTTTCCATGTCACAGCATGAGATCCATGATCCTTGACCTTCCATATACTGCAAATGTTCTGACTCGACCCTTTAGTTGCACTTGAAGGCTATAAATGGGCCAAATCCGAGTTATGGAAAAGAGGAGAAGAATTCAACTTTGAGAGCAAAGTTACTCCAAAGAAATTATTCACTTCATATTGAGTTTGCATCCCTTTATCCTTTTAAGTCTGAACACATTGTTCAACCCCCAAGATCTTCCCTAATTGATTGAGAACCTCATTGTCTCTCTTATATGAGATTTCCTTTGGTGGAGGATTGAAGTGGTGGAGGAACAGCTAGAAGTGACTTAGTTTCTCGGTTCCGAACCATGCCGACATGAAAGTTTGTAACTCATTCACTTATGTTGATTACATTTTAATAGAAATACTATTTTCTCGTCGAATTAATATCTTGCAAATATTCAAATTATTATTCCATGGGTGTATTTGTTATGAATTTTGATGGATTATGCTATTGAATGTGCTAACATTATATATTATCACCATATTATTTCATTTATTGGTTGTTGAGGACAAGTTGCAGGTATATTTCTTTGATTCAAGTGCTCAATGGTGGACTTCATCGAACATCTGGATGAGGTAGGATATTTATCTTGTCTTGTTAGAATATATGTTTATATAGCATACCAGAGATTAGAGTTGATTTCTGCATTCATTTCCATATATTATGGTTTACCCCTAGCCATAGATATATTTTCCTCGTAACAAAATTGGCGACCATACTGGGGAAATAATCTTATTTTCGAACTTTGGAGTGTTTTTCTCTTGGATTTCTCTCGTTTATATTGATTTTCTTTTTGTCTAACTGCTTGACAACCTCTGTTCATTTTGAGTCTAAGTTTCTTAGCCTTCTCCTTATCCTGTTTTTGTTTTAACACATATACGTGGGTTTTTACCTGACAATCGTGTACATACGTGTGTTGTCCTTCTGCAAGAGGCATATATACGTGTTTTTCCTCTGAGCAGTTGCGTACACCACCCTTTGTTTATTGGTTGCTGGGTTTGATGATTTTGGGGTAAGTTTTGTTGGTTGCTGAGTCTTTTGGGGTCTTTGTTATGACTGTTAAGTGTCTGTGGAATGATAGGAAACCTTTCTTTGGTTGAATTTTTGGGTGATGCCTTTCTCATTATCCTTTTCATTTGATTGTCCTTTCATCATGGGCTGGGTGTTTGCTTCTTGATATCCTACTTGGTTTGTTTCTATTTACATACAATAGGGTTGTTTATATCAAGTTGTTGTTCAGTCCTTTCATTTTCACTCTTTTATATTGAAAATACAAAAATATTAGGCATTTTGCATTGATGCCATTTGATCTTTTGGGTCCTTATCATTGATATTAGTACATATAAAGGAAGATTTCATATTATTTGGAATTGTTAAATTGAAAATTTCATTTTGAAAAGCATATTTTTTATTGGGAATTGAAGTTAGCATTGTATTCATAATCATTTATTTTACTTGTTGATTCATAACATCACTAGTTTCATGCCCACGCCTTTTTGAGTAAGCAAGGCCACTAAAAGTAATGTTGATAATTTAAAATTGATTAGTAATGATTTATTTTCTAGGGTGCACAAACTAGCTTAGGATTTAGAGCCTTAGAATAGGATTTTGTGAGTAAACTTCTCCAAGGCTATTAAATCAACATATGTCTCTGACTAAGCGAGTGGTGAAATCCAATGTATAATTGGTGACGTCAACAGGCTCTGCTTACACTAGAGTTAAACACGAGGTCACATGAGGTTGGTTGAAGGGATATCCCCCCGATACCTTCTTAGCATCATATATATTTATGGGGATCTATTCGTATATGTGGATCTTGATAGTACCTTTACCTCTGTGAGAGGTGGTTCTTTCAAGGTTTCGGGCTTTGTTACCCTACCCATATGGTGGACCTGAATTACGACTATTCGCCTTTGCATCAGTTATATCATGGTTTGTTAGTTGCTTGACTAGGTACCACATAGGTTACTTTCAAGGGTTATTCTGCAGGTACCCTGGGTTAGATAAGGGTCGGACAACACATAGCCTTTATGGAGGATTACCTCTCTGGGGGGATCTGACCGACTGGTTGTTAAGCCCATGAGGGCCCTTATCACTGATTCTGATACCTTCGATATTTAGCAGGGAGTCTCAAGCCCCTCTTGGGTGAGGCATACCTACTTTAGGGAGGGAGGCCCCTTTTAGCCACTTTATCATGTTTATGTGCATATTGGCCTTTTGATTTTATTTTGGTGTGCTATTTGATTACTAGTTGGCCTTAGGATTTGTTTCATATCTCGATTCTTGAGTCATCGTGGAGCTAGACTAGCTTCCCCATAGGTCTCGTTGCTTGTTACAGTTACCAACGTATTTTGAGTTTTCTCATTATAAAAGGCATAAAGTTCTCAGACGTGGTACACACACCTCCACTTATCAGACTTGTGATCATACAAGGATGAGTACTGAATCGAGTCACAAATATATTGGGAGTCCTTCGACTCCCGTACCTACTATAGTTAATGGTACCCCTTTGACAGCTTCAACCACAATGGTTGTAGTGTTAGAGGTGCCTATCATCACCTCTGCCTGTCCTATAGTGAATACTCAACCTATAGCCATGAACCCTTTTGGGTATCTTTGTCACTCACCGGGCTATAATGTTCAGTCCATCCCTATGGCCTCTATTCCTTTTTCTTATGGTATGTTGAATTTCACATCGCAATTTTCAACCTCCATCCTAGCGGTTGGTCTGAATACTAGTATTGGACTCGGGGGCACAACTCCTCCACATACTCCTTTCTTGTTTGGTGGTACCCATGTCCCGCAAATGACTCCTACAGTTGGAGGCTTTCCTCTTTTTAATATTGGGTCTAATCCTATTCCTAATGCTTCTAGATGGAGTAACCAACCTGGCAGACAAGCTCCTGCTTATGGTATGTCCTTTACACCCACCTCCTCTATACTGATTCCAAACAACACGTTTGGCATGACGAAATCACTTTTATCCTTTGGATTCACACCTGGGGGAGGTCAGTTTCATACCTTGGGCAACCCCCAACCTAGTTCCACTCCGGCTGGGGGAAATTTTTACAAACCTCATCAAAACATTCCTATTGGAATGGTGCTCAACCAACCCCTCATGAATTAGTTTGGAGGAGGGTCTTATAATCCCAAACAGGGCCATGGTGCTTACTAGAACCCTAGATGGGCTGCAATTCCCCAACAACAATCTTTCCATGGAGCTTGGGGCCATATGTCGCAACCCCGTCTCCATTTTCTAGCCACGCTCAATCTGCCAGACTTGTCTAAGTTAATGAACAATCCTATATCTCATGATATGACATGGTCCCTCGTCCCCACCAAAATTCCTTCGTATATTACAAAATTCGAGGGTAAGAATGGAAAGGATCATGGTGATCACGTCACTACTTTTCACCTTTGGTGCTCTTTGAATTCCCTTAATGAAGATTCTATTCGGTTAAGATTGTTTCAATGCACCCTCATGGGGGTCACCGTGAAATGGTATATCTAGCTACCTAGGGGGTCATATGGAACCTTTAGTCATATGATCTTAGTCTTCCTCAACCACTTCCAATTGTCGGTTCATTACGATGTTGGATTAGAACTTCTGTCGACCTTATGCCAGGAAAAAGCCACTCATATCTTGGATCACATCCAGGAGTGACATAGATAGAAGAGGTTGATCAAGACCTACATACCCCCAGAATTCTTGCTAGAGTGGTTCCTCAAGTCTCTCCTGCCTTAAATTTCGAAGGATGTTTCTACATCCGGGGTTACATCTGAGGAAGAAGTGATTTTTAAAGCCCAACAGTTAGATCTTATATATTCTCAATCTAGGATGTTATACGATATTCTTCTAGATGCACTGAGTTCAAACTATGACCCTAGACAAAATCCCAGGCCTCATGCCGATGGCATTGTAGTCTCTGCCAATGTTAAATCCGCAGACTCGATGAAAATCCATTTGAAAGAGTTGTCTCTAAACCAGTCTATAGGAGGGCCAGCTTCATCTGTGTCCTCCAATCCCACTTATTCGGCAGATTTACATTATGTGCAATCATCGACTAGACCTAATGGTAACAAACAACCAGAAGGGAATAAAAATAAAGGACGTAATAATAATCGTAAGGGTGGGACAAATAATAATAAACCCAAGGACAATGGTAATAATGAGAAGTCGAATAATAATGTTGGTGAGGGAAAGAAATAAAGGCAGAAGGTGAATTTTCCCTGTAATCTTTGTACATACGATCACCTTACCCATTCATGCCCCAAAATTTCAGAAGCTGCAAGGCTTTTATCTCTATTTCCCACCATGTTGAATAATCCTTTCCCACATAACTAGAACATGGCCTCAAGCTCCTCGAATGCTGGAAATGTGGCGAGTGGGATTCAAAACTCACCGACACAAGACAGTGATTGTTTATGCATCAATATGGTTAAATTTGAGGTTAATGTAGCCACTCAGTTTCACAATTACAATTCTCCACAGAATGTACCTAGTCTAGAGTCTCCCCCTCCTCCGGAGATGACCTTACAGATCGAAAAACCTAAGCCCCCACCTCATATTTCAAAAGGAGTACTCAAGCACTCTACCCACAATCCTAATGCTAGAACCGCCCATAATTACTCTATTGTTGAGGACCTGGGTCAAACCCCTTGTGCGATGTCGGCTCTAGAGGTACTCTAGTCGTGTCCTTTACAAAGGAATGCCTTGCTATCTATGTTATGATCTCTAGATCCTTTTGGCTCAAAATTTATCAAGTTTGACATCACAGATGTGAAGCCTCGCTTGCCTTACCATGTGGCATTCCAAATCCACATTGGTTACTATAAATATACCATCAAGCGTATTGTTGTTGATGAAGGCACTGCAACATGTGTGATGTCCTGGTCTGTTGGAAATCCCTCGACTCTCCGACCCTTTCTCAGTCTCTGACCATGTTGACTTCTTTTGATGGTCGTTCCTTCTGCCCTCACGATATTTTTCCTGTCGTTCTAGTCCAGTTAGGTGGGAAGACAGTAGAGGTGGATGTCTAGGTATTTGATGTGCCCTTTGACTATAACTTGTTACTAGGATGCAAGTGGACTTACACTATGACTGCAATCATATCGTATGTCTTTCGTACTCTTTGTTTTCCTCATGATGGGAATATCGTGACGATCGACTAGTTGTCCTTTGTGTACACTAGCCCTAATGCATCTGTTGGACCATCGAGCCCTGTGATCGAAAATTCTCAGCCGACAACTGAGAATATCGGTGTCAGAATGTATTCATCCCTTATGGGTACCTTCAACTTCATGGCACTAGTTCACCATATATACGCCATGTCCAGTAGGCTCGTTTTGTCATAGATGTTCGTTCCTTTATACACTTCCTATTTTAATGATCCTTGGACCCTACCTTCCTCAACGACGTCTTTTGAAGGTCAGTTACATTATGGAATGGTCATACCACTATTGGTAGCAGAGATTGTGTATCAAGTTGTTCTTGACTCTTCCGTCGATCCGGATCCTGTTACCTCGCAAACAAACGAGGAGGATCATGTTCTGGAGCTTATGTGGGTCACTTCATCATCTTTTTCACATGACTACCTCAATGAGACTTTTCCTTAGGATGAATCTATCATTGAGGCCATGAATGGTTCCGACAAACCTTGGGATGATATGCATCATCACTCTTGTTTCCTCCTAGAGATTTCTTGAATCAAACAAGATGATTTTATATCTACCTTGAGCGAGATAGTCGGTCACACTGTAGTTCCACTTAATATGCACAAAATTTATGTTGAGGGAAATAGGGCGATTATTTTTCCTACCATCACAATCGATATTTCTCATACCCCTGGCAAGGTTGAAAATGTATACATCAGTACAGATTGTTCGCTAGAAGAAATTTTGATCTACACTGAACTCTTCAAGGAATTATGAGATGTATTCACTTGTTCATATGAAGAGATTCCAAGAATCGGCCCTCGAATTGTTGAACATGAGATTAAAACTTACCCGGATGCTAACCTTGTTTGACAACATCTTAGAGTTGTCAATCCCAGGAAGGTAGAGGTAGAAAAACTTCTTAATGATGGTTTTATCTACCCAGTTCCCTTGACTGAATGGGTATCCAATCCCGTTCCTGTGAATAAAAAGAAAGGAACCATCCACGTATACATGGATTTTTGTGACCCGAATAAATCTTGTCCTAAAGACAACTTCCCGACACCCTTCATCGATCATACTCTCGACGAGTGTGCGAGAAGCAAATTTTTTTCTTTCATGGATGAATTTTCAGGGTATAACCAAATTTAGATTAAACCCGAGGACCAACATAAGATGGAATTTATTTCCCTTGGGGTACTTTCGCATAGAAAAAGATGCCTTTCGACCTTAAGAACGTCAAAGCAACCTTCCAATGTGTTATTACCTTCACATTTCACGATCTCAAGAACATAGTCGAAGCCTATCTCGACGATATTGTTGCTCAATCCCGTAAGAGAGTGGATCAACCTAAGAACCTTCGGCTAGTATTTGAAAGATGTATCCATTATCGCATTCATTTGAACCCTCATAAATGAATATTTTGCGTTAGGTCAAGTCGACTTCTAGGATTTTTAGTCTCTGAAACTCGGATCTTGGTAGATCCGTTAAAGGTTGAGGCAATACTTTGATTTCCTCCCTCGCACACTATTCACCAACTTCAAGGTTTACAAGGGAAAGCTAACTTTTTATGATGATTTATAGTAAACTATGCCAATATTACTAAGGGTTTCATGCGTCTCTTGAAGAAGGACACTCCTTTTATCTGGAATTAGCAAGCCCAGGAATCCTTCGATGCTTTGGAGAAATCCTTAGTATCGATGCCTCTACTAAAGTCTCCAGACTACGGTAAAGATTACTTACTTTATTTATTCGTGTCTAAAGAGACGATTGGTATGGTGTTGGTCTAGGAGGATGACGAAACTTAGTTGGCCTTGAACTCAAATATTCTCATGTTGAAAAGTTAGCTTTGGTTTCCATTCACATAGTCCAACGATCATGACACTATATATTGCTTTGAAAAACTATTGTGGTTGTCGATGTCAATCCATTTCAATACGTCCTTACTATGCGTACCATAGGGGGCAATTACAATAAATGGATTGTCATTCTACAAGAGTTTGATCTCGATTTTGCTTCTACGAAGTCCAAAAAATCAGTAGTTTTTGCAGAGTTAATATATGACTTCCCTTGATTAGACGAGGATGTTATTCATGTTGATTCATTTGCGGATGAAAACATTTTCCTTGTCTCATATGCAGACCCTTGGTATGGAGACATTGCTCTCTATCTTCAAACTTTGAAGTTCCCTCAACATCTCTCGCGAGATGACCGACGGCATATACAATACCAAGCTAAGAACTATCTTATCATCGGCGACACTCTGCATCGTTGAGGAGTAGACAACATCCTATGTCATTATTTAACTCACGAAGAAGTTGAGTCTGTCCTAAACAACTACCACAGTGGGGCTTATGGTGGTCATCTATCTGGGCCTAGGATGGCCCATAAAATATTGCGAGCTGGTTATTTTTGGCCATCTATATTTAAATATTGTTTCAAAGAGGTTAAGAAGTGTCACCCCTGCCAGGTGTTCACTTGCAAAATGCTCTCGCATCCATCCCCTCTCCATCTAGTCGTTATCGTCGGCCCCTTCACCAATTGGGGGGTGGACTTTGTGGATTGCAACCCAAATTCGGTTGGGGGGAATCAACACATTATCATGGTCATAGACTACTTTAATAAGTGGTTTGAGGCCATGCCTACAGTCAAATCCGATGGGAAGACTTCCACCTTCTTCGTATTCAATCAAATTATAGCCAGGTTTGGAATCCCGAGTGATATTATCACTAATCATGGCAGTCACTTTCATAATGAAATGATGAAAGAACTATCATCAAAACTGGGGTTTAGGCATAGTCACTTTTCCCCTTACTACCCCCAGGAAAATGGACAAGTAGAGGCCGTGAACAAGTCTCTCAAGACCATTTTGCAGAAAATTGTCAGCCAGAGAAAATCTGAATGGCATATCATGCTTTATCCATCACTTTGGGTATACTGAAACTCAGTCAAGACTTCCACTAGATTTTCTCCTTTCCATATAGTACATGGTGTGGAGTCGATCTTACCTATTGAAAGTGAAATCCCTTCTCTTAGATTGGTAGTTTCTCTCCTACCTGACACTTGTGATCTCGAACAACGCCTCATACACCTAAAGAGTCTAGATGAGCAGCGTCGAGACGCCTCTACGGCTATCGAAGAAAATAAAAGACATGTTAAGGTCCAATACGATAAGTCTATCTGTCCTCGACAGTATGCTGAGGGAAACTTGGTCTTTGTATATGATCAAGCCAAAGAACCACTGGGGGCAGCAAAGTTCAAACCCATGTGGAACGATCCCTATTTCGTAGGACGTGTCTTAGAAAAAGGAGCCTATGAATTAGAAGATTATGAAGGGAACATGTTGGTTGAGCCCAGGAATGGGCTCTATTCAGAAATATATTATGCTTGAGCCCCAAGATTGGGCGTAAATTTTTGAATACTAATGTATTTTAGTGTATATATATTTTCCCCTTGTTTTTATCTTCAACATGCTTATCAAGTTTTCCCTTGGTTGGAAAATGTCAAAGGAGTCTTCGATCTACTTAGGTTTCGCATACAGGGCCAGTCATCACACACGGAACTTGGCTTCCGCCACTTGGCTTGTTTACTCACTCAAGGGTCTACTGGTGTCTTCAGGTTGCATTTTCCTAGGGCAATCCACGAATAATGTGGTCGAATATAGCGTCATTATAGAACTTTTGCACGATGTAATTTCACATGGTATTCGATCGTTATAATTTTTCCTGGACTCCCAGTTACTATTATGTCAGTTGAATGGTAGTTACCATGTGTGTGACCCTACTCTACTCCGATGATTCCTATGGGTATGACTTTTGGAACGACAATTTGATTTTATTACTTGTCATCACATACCTAGAATTTCTAATTGTGTATCTGATGCATATGCTAATTTTGTTTTAGATTGGAATTTTTCACATAACTAAAATAAAGAAAACATTTTCATCAATGTACGCATTGTAACATAAGTTAAGCTGAAGAAACATGTTTATATATATATATCAAAAAATATGGTGTTATAGTACAAAATTGGGGTTGCCACCCTCAATATACATATACAATTGATCATACAATAGTCATGAAATCTACACCCATGGCGCTGGATGACTGTCATGATAACAAAATATGGCGTTTGTGAGATGCCGAAAGAGTCATACCCAAGCACGGGGCACACCTACCACCTGTCGTTGCATAGCCTCCGGAAGATCCTCCACCTGAACCATAGGAATCCTCTGCGTCAAACGAGACAGGTTTCCCTGAATGTTTTGAATCACTCTATGTGCGTCTCTCCCACTGCCTCATCTCCCTAGTGCCCCCGATGATGTCGTGGAAGTTCGTCCGGTCGTTGTGAACCTACGTCTGCATACATGTTTAGTTAATACTTAACACCATCCAAAAATATTTTTGTCTCCTTATACAAAAAAATCAAATATCTAAAAAACTATGACATACCTATGTCTCTGTAGGCGGAACTTGGTGGTAATGGCATATCCAGATCTCCTCTGAAGTTAATCCCTATGTAAGGGTAGCCATCCAGAGCTATCACCTGTCGACTCCACAAAAAGAAAAGTCATCATTGTAGGGTGTTGGCACCCTACCACCCCCCTATCACCTCATCACCTTGGTCCACTGTGCCATGGTTGGATCGTGAGGTCCACGCAGAATAATCTCAACTCTAGGTCAAAAGCATGAAACTTGCTCGAAGAAAAAACTACAAAGGATAGAATCGAACCTGAAGTTCCTCTTTCTTCCTAGTTTGCAGTTTGTCAAATGGCCCTTCATATTGGCCAGTAGTGAGGTGCACCATTCATACACTTTGGGTCGCAAGCACTCCACTGAATAGAACATAAGTGGTCTTGATGCCTGGTGCAAAGAGGTCGATCATGTGATCCATGTCAAAACTAGGACAACAATCTTGAGACTCAGATTGTTGATCACTCTAATTGGGAGTTGGCTCCCTACCTTCTCGGTCCCTGCAATGAAATGAGTGGCTCTGTAATCCTCGATATTCATGCCATTCCTAAATCCTCGGGCTTTGAGGTTGACCACCTCACCCCGACTTGACAATCCCGTCAAGAAATAGATGTCCTCAACTTCAATCCTTAATGGTTTTCCATCAAGGTTGAAGCTCTCACTGTCCGGATCACAATATTATATCCCAAAACTTGTATAGCCCACATCTTTTCAAGGCCATTTGGGCCCCTGGATCTCTATCCACTGCAACATCCACCTCTTCATGCTCTCTCTCTCTCTCCACTCTAGCACCATCCTACAAGAGTCAAACCCTTTTTTAAGTTAGCAACCTTTAATTTTTTTTTATCCATGAACACATACGCGAGTTGTAGTGTACACAGTCATGTATAGGGCTTCTTATACACTGGCTATTTTTCAAACAGTCGCGTATAAGCATGCGTATATGCGACCCGTTAAACTATAGCCCGCGTACACCTCAGTTTTGAAGTTGCACCCTAAATAACTTAGAAAATAAGGCCTAACTACAAATTGTAATCCACTTAAAAGAAAGAGGAGATCAAGATGAATTACATAGTCTAGACGGTCATTGATTTCGTCGCTTGTAGCTCCCACAATCAACAGTTGAAATTTAGAGGCAGTTTGGTCCAAAATCCACTATTTGGGTAAAAAATACAAATGGTATAGTAAAATTGGTTTTTTTTATTATTTGTAGCAAATTTTTACCCACTTTAC
The DNA here is from genome assembly GCA_010110895.2 of Picea sitchensis. Classification (NCBI taxonomy): domain Eukaryota; kingdom Viridiplantae; phylum Streptophyta; class Pinopsida; order Pinales; family Pinaceae; genus Picea; species Picea sitchensis. Next base: position 20,032 of record SNQJ01S0007430.1, on the reverse strand, counting down.
ATAGTTTTGTACAATATTTTGGCCTAAAGGACTAATACGACAATGGATGGAGTTGGTTTTTGTAGTTGTATCCAGGAATTCTTGTGGTTTTCAATGCCATGTCGCTCGTTCATAACTTTGGACAGGTATTTTTGTTACCCAACATACAGGATAGGTATCTAATCCATCATGCACAATTGCATCATCCTATGATTGCAACTCATATGCGTTAGGTATAAACCCATTTTATAGCGGAATGTAACCTTCTATGTGCAACTAGAAGTGTCATTATCGAATGGTAGAGACTTACCAAACATTGGTACCCTAGTTAGATCCCCTGCTTCATTCAGTGCCCATGCGGAGATTTTTTTCCGTAGGACCGAGAGTCCCTTATAGCTAATACATGACTTTATGTTTGAACCTCATTTCTTACTCATAAACATGATGACCTATACCTAGAGGACTCCCAAATGAGTCTGATTTAAGATCTTTTCCGACTCGTTTCAAAAAGTGAAAAGATAATCGAGTGAAATTGTCTCTTTCACACTCGTAAATTGGATCTGAAAGGACATCTATTTGGTGCAAGTTTATCCATTTTTCAAATCAAGAAGACTAATATTATGAAAAAGGGCATGTTTTGGAGTTAAGTTGTAATTGCATCTCATTCTCTTGCTTGCAGTATTGAGCCTATTACCAGTTCTCACTTTTGATTTATAATCCTTTTACCTCAGTAGTTTGCATCATCAACCAAGCAGAGCCATGTTTATATCCTTTTCATCTTGACACCCTATACCTAGGAGGAAACATTCCCCCGAGTGTCCATATCCCGCATTCACCTCCTTGCATTGAGCATAGGTATGTTCCACTGCTGAAACTAGATTGCTTACTTGCGACACTCGTTTCTTCCTCTATATCATAACATTCATTTGACTATGAAAAAACAAAAAAAAGACAGGAGGGAAAGGAATAGTATTTATATTGGTAGCAATCGTGCTGCCTTTGAACAGAGCACAAAATTTTTGAGTCCACTTGTCATCAAAATTTTTGGTTTAGCATGACCTCAGGAAGTTGATCTCATTACAGAGAGTTTACTCCCTCGACTGGTTACTCTTCCAATCCCTATGGAGAGTTTGATTGATGCCTCCTGCATCTCAAAGTTTCATCATTGAGTCTATGTTGCCAGAGTCTTCCATATGTCTCATGCTCTTGTTCAAAGGATGCCTATCAACCTTTTTCATCCATTCCTCAAAACTCTTGACTTTGCATGTCGGCCATACCCTCAGTGTGTCTCATAATTACATGAAGTTGCAGTCCTATTGTGCACCCTAGTCCTACTTTCCTCATTAGTAGGTAAACTTGAACCCAAAATTCGACATTTCATCATTAGTTGTTGACTGGGTGGGTTCCCTTGTGTTTGACAACAAGCAATCTATTCACACATTGGGATCCATGCAGTGTCTTGGATTTCATTAGCCTTATTGGTGGTTTCCTCAAATTTGTCAGTAGTTTTCCTTATTGGCTGCTATTCAGAGGGTCATTTTCGTGTACCGCTTGCATATGGCACACACAAAAGACACACAGGGTCATTGGTTCATGAACATGTTCTTTGTCTGATTTCCTTCAAATCATCAAGCTCCTGCTTTGTACCCCATGTTGAATGATGAGAAATGCATTAATTCTCTCATTTCAACGGGTCTCCTTCCATAGACTTCAATTCATCTATTCTGGAGACGAGACCTAGAGTCCTATGAGTACCTATAGGCTTGCAGTCATTAGTGGCAGGTTCTCTCGCCATCGATAGTTGGGAATACATCAATGTCTCTTGATTGATGGATTCTTCAAGTGTTCGACATTGACACATCTATTCACACTTGTAAGAATGTACTCAGTGCCTTGATACCTACTTTCATTATCAGTAGGATGTCTCGCGTTTGTTAATGGTATACCTTAATGACTGGTAATCAAACGAAGTCTCATTGCATTCAACCTCAACTCCTTTATTCATATGATGTAGACTTGCACCCTTGGCAGATTGTGTAGAAGAATTGAAGACATCAATTTACAGTCGCAACTTTCCTGAGTTGTTGCTACATTTTATTGGACCAGTACCTATGTGACTTCAGTGATCATGGGAGATCAGATTGTACTCCATTGTATACAGATATCTTAAAATTGATTTTGAGACTGGTTTTACTAGGCCTTGTTCGTGACTATGATAGCCTTTAGCATGTAACCATCTTTGTATTGCCTACTCATGACCATGAACAATTGTTTGGTATATTTTCTCATGGATCTGCAGTGTGATTCAAATTGGCATCCATGTGCGCAAAGTCAGTGTAGATCATAATGAGAAACTAGTTCTTCTAGATGGGTCCCCATTACTCCACTTCTGGGTATTATAATGTATTTCGGCCATCGCAAATACTCCTCTGACCTCACACATTAGGGGGCATTTGTTATAGCAAGATTTTCCTCACCCTGTGCAAACTTGCACAGAAGGCCTTTTTCCATTTCCCTATGCAGACTTGAATTCCCTTTTTGCAAATCCTAGAGCTAAAAACATTATTTTTCCACATATATGTGCCCTATCTATTATAAAACATGTGTATACACAGGTTGCACCATTACAACCCGCGTACATCGGGTTTTGTGCCCAAAATTAAAAAATGGTGTCGGGTTTCCATGTCACGTCACAAGATCCATGATCCTTGACCTTCCATACACTAGAAATGTTCTGAATTGGCCATTAGTTCCACTCGAAGGCTATAAATAGGCCAAATCTGAGTTATGGAAAAGAGGAGAAGAATTCAACTTTGAGAGAAAAGTTACTCTGGAGAAATTTTTCACTTCATATTGAGTCTGCATCCCTTTATCCTTTTAAGTCTGAACACATTGTTCATCCCCCAAGCTCTTCCCTACTTGATTGAGAACCTCATTGTCTAACTTATATGAGCTTGCCTTTGGTGGAGGATTGAAGTGGTGGAGGCCCAACTGGAAGGGACTTAGTTTCTCGGTACCGAATCGTGTCGACATGGAAGTTTGTAACTCATTCACTTCTGCTGATTACATTTTAATATAAATACTCTTTTCTTTTCCAATTAATATCTTGCACATATTTGAATTGTTATTCCATGGGTGTATTTGTTATGAATGTTGATGGATTATGCTATTGAATGTGCTAACATTATATATTATCACCATATGCTTGTGTTTCTTAGTTGTTGAGGACAAGTTGCAGGTATATTTCTTTGAGTCAAGTGCTCAATGGTGGACTTCATCGAATGTTTGGACGAGGTAGGCTCTTTATCTTGTCTTGTTAGCATATTTGTTTATATAGAATACCTAAAATTAGAGTTGATTCCTACAATCATTTCCGTCTATTGTGGCTTACCCCTAGCCATAGAGAGATTTTCCTCGTAACAGGAGCTTTGGTCAAAGATACCTTTACCTCATCAAAAGACTTCATTGCATATGTTTTCCATCTTATCTCATTGCCTTTCCTCAACATATTTGTGATATGCTTTAATATTTCAGCTAGGTTTGGAATAAACCTTCTTAAAAAATTTACCCTACCCAAAAAAGACTGTACCTCTTTTCTTCTCCTTGGATTACTAATTTTTTGTATTGAAACCACTCTATTGGGGTCAATTTTGATACCATCCTTTTAAATTATGTCTCCCAACAATTTTCCTTCCTCCAAAGCAAAACTAGACTTCTTTGGGTTGAGAGAGATCCCAAATTTTTTGCACTTTTCAAAAACTTGCTTCAAATGTTGCAAATGTTCACTATCAGAGTTTGAATACACAACTATATCATCTAAGTAAATGACAATGAAATTATCTTTCTCCTCAACAAATTTTATGTCCATATCCCTCTGGAAGGTTTCCCCTGCATTAATGAGTCCAAAGGGAATTTTAGCATACATGAAGGTGCTCCATGGGGTTGTAAATGATGTCTTTTCTTGGTCATCTAGGTGCACCATGATCTGGTTGTATCCAGAAAACCCATCCAACATTGAAATTCTCTTAGAGCCTACAATATTTTGCAAGATTTGATCCATTTTGGGCAAAGTGTAATTGTCTTTGAGTGAAACCCTATTTAAATTAATGAATTCTATAAACAATTGATGCAAGAGCATCTCTCCATGCAGCCAGCTAGCTAGCCAGCCACGTCAGCGCGCATGCATTCATATGCTAAAGGGAGGCGCAACCTCATTCAAAATTTGAATTGAATGTAAATTTAATGTGCTTAGGCTGTTGAGCTAGGGAAGCCGTGCCTTTGTGCAGGCTGTAGATGAGATCGGCTTTAATGCCAGGATCGGCTGAGATCTAGATCTAGGTGCTGGACTAGACAACCATTGATTATAATTAAATAGGGTAGGTGAACCTGGAGGGAAGAGCTAAGAGCCCCTCAGGTAAAAGAGATTTTATAGATCTCATTTTGAGTTAGTAGAGGCATAGGAGAGAGTTCGGAACACCATTGTAAAGATACATGCAATTTGCCATTGTTAATACAAACGACAGTTTTTCCTGCATGAGTTCTGTATTTTATGGATGTCTGTATGTGTTCCTTTTATTCTGTAAATGTATGCTGTGGTTGTATTTTTGCAGGGAGTTTGTGTGTTTTCAGGATGAGGTCTTTGAGGCTTCACACCAGGAGGGTGTGACAGAACGTTGAGGTTCTGATAGCCGTGCACAGAGGTTGCACTTCTGAACTCTGAGGAGTCAGATAGAGACGTGCCGAGGCATAGGACTGAAATCATCAACTCAGGGAGAAGAATACATGTGAGGTTGCTGAACACCTCAGGAGGTATGGCTGTGTGGATGAGACACAGTTGCAAACAGAATCACTGAGGATTCTGTAGAGCTCTGCCAAGTGGCCATTGAGCATACGCACGGGTTGCGTTGGTGAAGAAGTCTGTTGAGAGTTTGAGAAAGACCAGAATCACTGAGGATTCTGAGAAGCTCTGCCAGGTGGGCATTGAGCAAGTGCATAGGTGCACAAGGACCTAGAACTGTTGAACATTCTGTGGGGAAGATACTCCGCCAAGAGGGCGTCGAGAAAGTGTGCGAGTAGGCATAGGAGAACAGAGAACTCTTTGAGTTCTACCGTTTGAAAGAAGAGTCCACTGAGGGATTCTCACAGGGTTGTTGAACACCCAGGGAGACTCAGCAAGAGGTTGCTTCAGCAAATAGAGAACGGTAAGGCACTTCATTCTTCATCTGTGGGAGAAGAGGAAGGAAGATAAAATCCTCCCCCCCCCAAAGGGGTCTGAGAACTCGTAGAAGCTCAGGACAGATAGCGCTTTGCACGCAAAAACTCTGCAGAGATACAAGAGCCAAAGAATCCTTAGAGGGTTCGGAAGGAGAAGAAAGCTCAGGAGGGGTAGCATTGTATATGTGCAGCGAGACTCAAGTTCGAGGAGCTCGTAGAGTAATTAGACAAAGGGCAAGACCTTTGAAAGGCTGAAATTCTTCCAAGTCTCGGAAGAACGCGCGAAGCTCAGGAGAGAGTGAAAGCAGCCGTTGGATCGGCAGACAGAGAGATCTGGACTGTCTAGGAGTTTACGTCTAGGGGAAGCTCAGGAGGAGCGCACAGGAGGAAGAGACCGACAGTCGTCGGATCTCACGAAGGAATCCCGTAAGCCGTCAGATCGGGTGAATGTGCGTGGAGGTTAAGCCTCAGGAGGAGTGCAGAGAGGGAGAACATATATGAGCCATTGGATCAGAGAAGAAACCTCGACATTCGTCGGATCTGAAGAAGCTGCGAGGGAGTTAAGAGCCATCGAGAAATCAGATTTCTCGAGGTCATGCGATCCGGGACTTCGAAATTCTTGAAATCCTGAGAGTCAATCTGAGCCATCCATCTGAGGAGGGACACGTGTCACATGATCGTCCGTTCCGGAGATCCGAGGCACCAAGCATTGGGACTTGCAGGTCTCGAATCAACGACATAATCGAGATCGTCTGTTCGGTGGACAGGTGGCAGGAATCCATCGAAGGATCAGAATATCGACATTCGGAGAATCGGAGTTCTCAAGGTCGAGGGAGCCAGGACATCGGAAGTCCCGAAGTCCCGATGAGATCGGGACCGTCCGTTGAAGGGACGTGTTGCAATCATCTAGCGCCACCCAGGGAAGGCTCGACAGGAGGCTTCATCGGCATATCGAGAATCGGGATATTGGAGATCCCGAGCACAAAGGTTTCGTGCATCACAGAATCGTGATACACAATTTCTCGATAAGGTATAGGAGCATGGGGCCACACCGAGTGTTAGGAGGATAGGTGGCAAAGGATCAGCATAGTCGGAACTGTCAACACAATAGCGAAGGAGGACAGAGGCGTAGCAGAGGCCAGCTGTCAATGATCTGGAGCGCATTGCGAATCGGGAAATCGTGAGTTCCGGGGACATGCGTATTGTGTCATCGCAAACGCCGAAACTCCAATGGAGAGTTGACTTCGGTCACAGAGCGTGGTCACATTGACCAGGGCCTAGTCAAGGGCTAGTGCATAAAGGAGCACATCGGGGATCAGAGGATCGAGAATCCCGTAGGCATGTGCATGGTGACATTGAAACCACCGAAACCCCGATAAGAGGTTTGACCGAGGTCATGTGTTGACGGTCGTATGGGCTAAGGCCTATAGCTGAGAGGGCTAGCGTGTGGAAGGGGCTCATCGCAAATCGGGGATTCGAGAGGACTGTGACTCAGGACAGGAAGAACTGTGAAACCCCGAATCCCGGATAACAATTTTCCTTTGGGGAAATTGTACACGGTTCATGTAGAGGCCGTGACAGAAGAAGAAAGGACCTGTGGATTGGGTCGTATTTTGACAGAGATTCCCAAGAGGAATCCAAAGGGCCGCTTCGACTAAGAAGAGAGAATTTAACCGATCCTATTGAGCAGGAGGTCAGGTGAGAGACCCTGCGGGGTAGGAAGGACTTTGTTTGCATCAGGGTGGTATCAGAGCGTATTTCTTGTTTGTATATTTCAAGCAAGAGGAGTGAAGAAGAGGAAAGCACTCTGATACACGTAAAGTGGTATCAGAGCGGATATCTTGTCTGTATATTTCAGGAAAGAGGAGAAAAAGAGGAGGTAGAAGAAGACAGATTTGCTGAGGGACTCTGTAATGATTGTTTCCAGGTAGGCAGCAATCAAGGAGACAGTTAGCAGGACTGTGAGAAGATGAAGCTAGAACACTCAGGGATGCAGAGTGACAGCAGCAGATCTGTCAGGGAGGCAGATAGATACAGCAAAACGGCTACTGAAGGCCATAGAAATAACATTAAGGAAAAAAGGCTTGTCGAGTGGGATGAAGAAGTGACTAGAGAACTCTATGAACTAAAAGAAGACATAGAGAAGCTCGAACTGCGGATGCGGCAGGATAGAAGGATGAGATGAATGCGAAATTTTCCCATGAAGAAGGTGAAGGCAAAATGGTCAGTCAGAGAGTTGATGGTCGGAGGGCAATGTAGACTGTTGAAGAGATGGTTGAGGTATGCTGAGAACCTCAAGGCTACAGAGGAAGAGATGATTGATCACTGTTGGCCAGAGACTGGAAAAGGTATCGATGATTGGGATGATGAAGAGGATGAATTTGGGTCATCTGAGGATCTCAAGAACTTCCAAGAGGGCAGCGGAAGCATCGAAGACTGCCAGGAGGGCAAAAGAAGTGTGTCAAACTGCCAGGTGGGCAGAGATGAAAATTTGAGACCATCTGAAGGTCTCATGGACTCAGAAGGGAGTTCAATTCAGCAAGGAGTGCTGATGAAGATGGGATCCATTGATCTCATGGTATGCCAGGGGAGCAGTGGAAGCATCCCATATCGTCAGGTGGGCAGGGATGAGCAGATGAACTTGGGCCAGCCAGAGGAGTTGACAGAGCAGATGACACTGTCTAATAGTCTCATAAACTCAGAGGTAGAAAGGGTTCAGCAGGTGCAGCTGACAAAAGAGGAGGAACATCAGGATGGTGTTCTGATGAATGGGGGAATTGGGATATTGCTACCATCTGCCCAGGAGGAGGTAGAAAATTCTGTTGTAGATGCAGCAACAGCAGAAGGATAGTCATAGCTGACGATGACTGTCAGGAAAGAGGATAAATTGGAGCAGACATTGGAGACTGCCCAAGAAAATGAAGAGAAGAGTGAGCGTTCTGAGGAATGGCTCAATGATTTCATCCAGCGAGTTGAAAGAGCTGTAACATTGGAGATGACAGCCGAAGGAGTAGAAGAAGAGGAAAACGAGCATTCCGAGGAGTGGCTCGATATTTTCAGCCGAGAAGCTGAAAACACTGTGGCACGAGAGCTTGCAGCAACAGATAAAGAAGAGACAGACAACATATGCTTTGTTGATCTGTGGGATCAAATTGAAGCCCTGGAGGAAAGGGTAAAAGTGCAGGGCATGCGCATCCAACAGGTGAAGTTGGAAATTGATCAAGAAGGCATGGGGGATCATAGCGATCTTCCCAATGGCCAAATTTTTTTGCAGCTGGGGAGACTGCAAAAACTAGACCAGCCATTAGAGCAGTTGGATGAAGTGATAGAGGAAATCAATAGGCTGATGTTGAAGTCAGCGCAGACTACCAGTGAAGAGAAGCTGGACAGAGAAAAGTCAACAGCAGTAGCAGCGCAACGGAAGCAGCAGAATGGAGCGGATGAATAGCTCCAAAGATTTGTTTGGGATCCAGGTGGATTTCCAACCCCTTATAGGGGAAGCACATGAGCAGGAGCTCATGAATTTTGCAGCTCTGGAGTATGATGCAGGAGCATCTCTCCATGCAGCCAGCCAGCCAGCCAGCCACGTTAGCGCACATGCATTCATATGCTAAAGGGAGACGCAGCCTCATTCAAAATTTGAATTGAATGTAAATTTAATGTGCTTAGGCTGCTGAGCCAGGGAAGCCATGCCTTTGTGTAGGTTGTAGATGAGATCGACTTTAATGCCAGGATCGACTGAGATCTAGATCCAGGTGCTGGACTAGACAACCATTGATTGTAATTAAATAGGGTAGGTGAACCTAGAGGTAAGAGCTAAGAGCCCCTCAGGTAAAAGAGATTTTAGAGATCTCATTTTGAGTTAGTAGAGGTATAGGAGAGAGTTCAGGAACACCATTGTAAAGATACATGAAATTTTCCATTGTTAATACAAACGACAGTTTTTCCTGCATGAGTTCTGTATTTTATGGATGTCCGTATGTGTTCCTTTTATTCTGTAAATGTATGCTGTGGTTGTATGTTTGCAGGGAGTTTGTGGGTTTTCAGGATGAGGTCTTTGAGGCTTCAGACCAGGAGGGTGTGACAGAACGTTGAGGTTCTGATAGCCATGCACAGAGGATGCACTTCTGAACTCTGAGGAGTCAGATAGAGGCGTGCCGAGGCACAAGACTGGAATCATCAACTCAGGGAGAAGAATACCTGTGAGGTTGTTGAACACCTCAGGAGGTAAGGCTGTGTGGCTGAGACACAGTTGCAGACAGAATCATTGAGGATTCTGTAGAGCTCTGCCAAGTGGGCATTGAGCATACGCACAGGTTGCATTGGTGAAGAACTCTGTTGAGAGTTTGAGAAAGACCAGAATCACTGAGGATTCTGAGAATCTCTGCCAGGTGGGCATCGAGCAAGTGCATAGGTGCACAAGGACCCAGAACTGCTGAACGTTCTATGGGTAAGATACTCCACCAGGAGGACGTCGAGAAAGTGTGCGAGCAGGCACAGGAGAAAAGAGAACTCTTTGAGTTCTGTCGTTTGAAAGAACAGTCCATTGAGGGATTCTCACAGGGTTGTTGAACACCCAGGGAGACTCAGCAAGAGGTTGCTTGAGAAAATAGAGAACGGTAAGGCACTTCATTCTCCATCTATGGGAGAAGAGGAAGGAAGATAAAATCCCCCCCCCCAAGGGGTCTGAGAACTCGTAGAAGCTCAGGACAGATAGCGCTTTGCGCGCAAAAACTCTACAGAGATACAAGAGTCAAAGAGTCCTTAGAGGGTTCGGAAGGAGAAGAATGCTCAGGAGGGGCAGCGTTGTATATGCGCGGTGAGACTCAGGTTCGAGGAGCTCGTAGAGTAATTAGACAAAGGGAAAGACCTTTGAAAGGCTAAAATTCTTCCAAGTCTCAGAAGAATGCGCGAAGCTGAGGAGGGAGCGACAAAAACCATTGGATTGGCGGACAGAGAGATCTGGACCATCTAGGAGTTTACGTCCAGGCGAAGCTCAAGGGGAGCGCATAGGAGGAAGAGACCGACAGCCGTCGGATCTCACGAAGGAATCCCATAAGCCGTCAGATCGAGTGAATGTGCGCGGAGGTTAAGACTCAGGAGGAGCGCAGAGAAGGAGAATATATCTGAGCCATTGGATCGGAGAAGAAACCCCGACAGTCGTCGGATCTAAAGAAGCTGCGAGGGAGTTAAGAGCCATCGGGAAATCGGAGTTCTCGAGGTCATGCGATCTGAGACTTCGAAAGTCTCAAAATCCCGAGAGTCAATCTGAGCCGTCCATCTGAGGAGGGACATGTGTCACGTGATCGTCCGTTCCAGAGATCCGAGGCACCAAGCATCGGGACTTGCAGGTCTCGAATCAGCGACATAATCAGGACCATCTGTTCGGTGGATAGGTGGCAGGAATCCATCGAAGGATCGAAATATCGGCATTCGGAGAATCAGAGTTCTCAAGGTCGAGGGAGCTAGGACATCGGAAGTCCCGAAGTCCCGACGAGATCGGGACCGTCCGTTGAAGGGACGTGTTGCAATTATCTAGCGCCACCCGGGGAAGGCTCGACAGGAGGCTACATCGGCATATCGGGAATCGGGATATCGGAGATCCCCAACACAAAGGTTTCGTGCATCATAGAATCACGATACGCGATTTCTCGATAAGGTCTAGGAGCGTGGGGCCACACCGAGTGTCAGGAGGAAAGGTGGCAAAGGATCGACGCCATCGGAACTGTCAGCACAACAGCGGAGGAGGACAGAGGCGTAGCGGAGGCCAGCTGTCAACGATCTGGAGTGCATTGCGAATCAGGAAATCGTGAGTTCCGGGGACATGCGTATTGTGTCATCGCAAATGCCAAAACTCCGATGGAGAGTTGACTGCAGTCACAGAGCGTGGTCACATTGAACAGAGCCTAGTCAAGGGCTAGTGCATAAAGGAGCACATCGGGGATCGAAGGATCAGGAATCCCATAGGCATGTGCATGGTGACATAGAAACTGTCGAAACCCCGATAAGAGGTTTGACCGAGGTCATGTGTTGACGGTCGTATGGGCCAAGGCCTATAGCTGAGAGGGCTAGCGCGTGGAAGGGGCTCATCGCAAATCGGGGATTCGAGAGGACTGTGACTTAGGACAACAAGAACTGTGAAACCCCGAATCCCGAATAATAGTTTTCATGTGGGGAAATTGTACACGGTTCATGCAGAGGCCGTGACAGAAGAAGAAAGGACCTGTGGATTGGGTCGTATTTTGACAGAGATTCCTGAGAGGAATCCAAGGGGCCGCTTCGACTAAGAAGAGAGAATTTAACCGATCCTGTTGAGCAGGAGGTCAGGTGAGAGATCTTGCGGGGTAGGAAGGACTTCATTTGCATCAACAGTCTTATTTCTCCACTTTTCTTTCTTACATGTACAAGATTAGCTAGCCACTTGGAAAACCTCAAAGAAAAAATTATTTAGCATCAAACAATTTTCTTACCTCCTTCTCAGTGAGTGGCAGCAAGAGTGGGTTGATCCTTCTCATATTTTGTCTGAAAGGTTTCCGATAATATTTAATTGGTATTGTGTGTTGAATGATGTTCTTGTCATACACTTTAAGATCTTCATAACTTTAGGAAAACACATCCGAAAACTACCTCATCAATTCAAGATATTTCTTCTTGTTTTCAGGGGTCAGGGACTTAGACAACTTGACAAATTTGGGCTCTTTATTAGTCCCTATATTAAATTCATCAACTTCAAATTCATTTGGAGTTACCCTGGTATTTTTATCCATATTGACGCAGGCGCGCCAACTAGGGCACATCCTCTCACAGGACCTTTCTCCTTCCTTGGCCCGAAATTTTTTTAAGTTCTTCTATTTCCCTATCGGAAAATTTTCCTCCCACAGGAAACTCTTTTCGAGATCCCCCTTTTTCTCTATCGGGGTTTCCTCTATCAGGGTTTTGACACCCACGATGTTCTAGCAACTTGAAACACCAATCCCCGATCTTTGATGCGCCCCTTAGTTTCCTCAGCCCACTTGGCTAAGCCTTTGTCCCACACGATCGGCTCCTATATGACCACAGCAATAACCCCCATCGAGATTTCGGGGTTTACGATGTCGAAATTCCCGTGTCTCCAAGACTCGCGATTCCCCGAATCGCGACACACCTTTTTTCACGATAGCCTTCCGACTATAGGCTTCGCACCATATGACTATTGGTTTGTGACCACGGCCTTATCTCTTATCAGGGTTCGGAGTTTTGCGTGTCGAAATGCACCGAACCTCTTGTCAATAGAATCCATGATTTCCCGATGTGTCGATTCTCCGTCAAACTGACAGTTGTCCCCCACTAATCGGGGTTTCGCGGATCACAATTTCAAAGTGCACAAATCACTTGTCACCGGGATCCCCGATATCCCGATGAACTCCAAACGCCGATGGACTTACTCCTTGTCGGGACTTCCTCCGATGGTGCATATCTCTGCCACGTGTCCTCTAAATGAATGGTCCTGATTTCCTCCAGGGTTCGAGACTTGAACTGCCTCGAGTCCTTTGTCCTCAGGAACTCCGATGTGTCAATTCCCGACTCTGCCCAGATTGCTGACACCTGTCGTCCACTAGTTCCACCTGTGGCCCACACAACTCTCCTGTCGGGATTTCGAGTATCGCGAATCCAAACGGCAAGGGTTTCTTACCTTTGAAATCCCCAATGCTTCGAACTCTAACCCTTTTGGATCTGTTGACACGTGTCCTCCCAAAACAAATGGTTCAGATCTTGTCAGGAAATCGTGGATCGCGATTCCGTATGAAAAGATTTCTATGTGATCGAAAACTCTGATTCTCCGATTCCTAACTCTCTCCAGGTTTCTGACACGCGTCCCAAATGACGGACGGTTCAGATAAACTCTCGGGGTTCGCTACTTTACAAATCTAGGAACCTTCACTTAGCTATACCCCGATGACCAAAATCCCGATCTGGTGATCGTGTGACACGTGTCCTCCTTGAGATCCTACGTCTATGAGCCCTCTGTCGTTTCGGGGTTCTCCTGGTCACGGATCCTTGGCTCCGAAAGCTCTGAAATACCGATAAACTCTTGATTCCCTGCCACCTGTCCCAACAGATGGACGACCCAGATCTTCCTGGGGTTCCGAGGTTTCTATTGTCGAAAAACACTCGACCACGGAATTCCCGATCCTTCAAATCCTGATGGTAACTCCCGTGTTACTTCTGTCAGATCCAACGGCTGACGGGTAACTGGTCCACGATCCAATGGTTCACGACCCCTGGAGCTTGAACTCTCAGCGCGACCGTAACCTCTTCACTTCTTTGATAGATCCCACGGCTGACGGGATCCTATCGATCTCCTCTACGAGATCCTGACCATCCACTTCCTTCTTATGTATCTTCTACGAACACTGGTTCTTCTGCATGTAACTTTGCAGCGCCTATTCAACCATCTTATGCACAGACTCTCAATGCTTCTCCTCGATGGATTTGGAAGCCTTGTCCCTCCTGAGCTTTCCTCAATTGCTTTCAACCTCAAAGAGGTTCTCTGCACGCACTCCTTGTGGCAGTTCTCAACCACTTCTAAGTGTTGAGTTCTCTTGACTCTGCACACACCTGCAGCAGTAGTCCTTCAATACTTCACTCAGTTTCACGACTGAGACTCTCCTTAGCCTGCGCACTCCTTGCATGGATTTAGCAACCCACTTTCACTTCTGAGTGAATTGAGAACAAGAGTTTAACTCCCTGAGCCTTTTGTCAACGCACTCCTTGCGGATGACTTCAACTGCACTCCTTGCAGGAATCCTCGCTCAGAAAGAGAAACAATTGTAACTCACTTCACTTCCGCTTAGATTTCAATCTCAACACATGAAATCATACACACAGCATAACAACAAATGCATAACATGAAGTAATATTCATAAGCAGAGTATTTAACACACATACACAGAGAATAACACAACAACCATGAATCTGAATCAACTTCTTCTATTAATTCAAGATCTGTACATGGGTGTTCTTCTACAGTTCTCTTCTTCTCTCCTATGCTCTAGATTCTTCTAACTCTTCCTGAACTCTGAATTATGTTACAATGAACAATGAGGGTGTCTATATCCCGTTTCCCTCTTTCTTCTAAAACTGTCTAATCTAATATTCAATTCTACCTACCTACATTTACTACTTATAAATGCCTTTGTCTATCTCAGATGAGAGCGTATGGCTCGAGGTCTGGTTACATTTTACCAAGGTGCTTTCATTAAATGATCTCATTTATGTTTGCGCATCAACTTCAAGGGGAATTCAAAAACTTGCGCCGGACGTCTTCCAGCTGACTTCCGCTTCCACGTTGGCTTGCTTGTCGTGAGGGATGCTCCTGCATCACACATCATTGTCATAAAACAATTTTTCAAGAGGTACAAGACCTTTGGGAATTATATTGTTCTTCAATTGAATAATCTCTTTTCCTATTATTTCATTGACATAAACATATGGGACTAAAACAAAAGTTGCATCTTCATATTTATCATAAAAATTCTCCTCATCAATCTAGACATTTGCATACTCTTGTTCCATCTATAGAAATTGATAATTTGCTTGTCATTTTCAAATACCTGCTAGTATTTGACATTATCTGGAATGGATTTCCTATGCTTAACCTCAATTTCATATTTCTTATTGGGATAAATTGGGATATTGAAAACACTTGGTGATGTGGCAAGAACATCTGCAATCAGATTTTGTCCCCTTGGCACCACTGAAATGTTATATTCAAAAATATTTTCAAGAAAATCCAAGACTAGATTCCTATAGGCCCTCATTCTAGGATGCTTAGTTTTATATATACCTTTGACATGGTTGATTACAAGTTCGGAGTCTCCATGTACATATATCCTCTTTTCCCCCAAATATTTCAAAGTGTTCATACCTAGAATAAGAGATTCATATTCAGCCATGTTATTTGTGCAACCAAAGGCCAACTTATAGGAATAGAGTTTTGAATTAGAACTAGCATCAGGAGGAATATTATAGACACTTACCCCTCCTCCCTCTTTGTTGACTGCTCCATCAAAGTCCATATTCCATATACCCTCATATTCATTTATGTTATATTCAAAAATTGATTATGCTTGAGGATGTTTAGGATCATTCTGATCATCTTCCTCAAGACACAAATCATTATAGAAAATTGTGGAACCAATATCAGTGTCAACCGCATAAATAGGATGTTTGTTGGGTTTATCTTTGCTAATTACCATGTATTTCAATAAGACTTCCATGTATAACCTTATGTATTTCCCGGAGACTGGAACTATATCATAAGACATATCTATTTGTAAACTACCTTTGAGTTTAGCATCCCATGACCTTGATAGTAGCATTCCAAACTTAGGAGGAATTTCTGCAACAACTACATCCATGACCTTTTTTATGCAATTTGAGCTAAAGAAACAACAAGGTCCTTGATCAGACCCAAACACTTTACTTTTCTAGAGTCAAAGGAAAACAAATATTTATAAGGTCTAGTGATATCCAAACCCAACTCCTCCATGATCACCTTTGGCATCAGATTGTGAGATGCCCCTGAATCCAACATTGCATTATGAAGAGTTACATCATGAATATTTAGACTGATATAGAACGAAGGCACATCCCATCACCACTTTCTTCAACCCGGGGCCCAAACAAAATGGAAGGGTGATCATCTTTCACATTAAGGGTATCAGATGTCTATTCCATTTTAAGCATTTTTATAATCTGATTTTTGTACTCCACATTTCTGATCAGTTCATTAAAAGCAACATAAATCTTAATTTTTGCCATTTCACTTTAAAAATTGAAGGGGGGTTGAAATTTTTCTACCTCTTTCCTTACTTTTGGAACCTTCCTTGGGGGTTCTTCTTTGTTCTTGCCTTTGTCTAGTGTGTCCTTTTTTGTAAGATATTTTTCTTGATAACTAGAAGAGGGCATATCAACTTTGGGGTCCTTTAGAGGATTTGTTGTTGTTTTCTTATTTCTGATATTATATTGTTTCTGAAATTCCATATCGCAATATGATACCCTTTCTTGTAATCCTCCTTCTCCATTAACTAATAATTCTTCTCTTATATGAACATATCATGCTCTTCTTTAGTTAGGTAAATTTGTGGATCTTCTAAATCAAAGAAATGAATGTCTTTAGGTGATTCCTTAGAATTTTCCGCAGTATAATTGTTTTGGAAAGGGGGTCTAACTCGATGATCAATTGGATTCCTTTATTCCCTCTACCTTATTTGAGAAACTGGAAGCATTCTAAAATTCGGATTTCTGGCTTGAATCTCAGAAGGCTTGTTATCCAAGGAAAATTTTTCTACCAATTTCTCCATGGTTTTTACCATGAAGTCTAATTTTTCATCTGATGCTTGAGAGGTAGAAGGTAGTGCTTCTTCTTTAGCCTTCTTCTTTTCAACTTCTATTTGGAGTTTGATCTTTCCTGATGCAGCTAGATTCACTTATAATTCAATGGAATCATTCATCATATATGTCAATGAAGTAGACCTTATTTCTCTTAGTAGAAAAGCAAATTCACTCTCAAATGCATCAACATAATGGAGTTGGGCAGCTCCTAGAGGAGGATTTACTTGATAAGGGATAGATTTATAAACCTTCATAAATATGGTGGAAAATTCTTAGACTGTCTCAATAGGGAGTCTCTTCAAATTATTGTATTGTGTCAACAACTGCAGAGGGTTTTTCTTATCACCCCACCTCTCAAGAAAAAGAGTTTCAAAAATCTCAAAATTGGGAATGTTGGTTGCTGGGAGGGCCTTAAACCATTTTCTAACTTCTCCCGAAAAACTCTGTGCAAATAAACTCATATTAATATATTCATAGTCTAATTCTTCAAGATCTATGATATCAATGAATCTATCCAAATGTTGTTGAGATGTTATGTCTCCCTTTGCATCAAATTGTTTTATTCATTGGCATAATTTTGTGGCAGGTCATGAAGTGCAACAAGGAGAGCTAATGGGGAAAATATGGATGCCTTGATTCTAGGAGGGTTTGACGTAGAAGGTTGACTAGATAATGATGCCTTAGGGGTACCAACAATTGTGTTAGGTGAAGTCACTACAAGAATAGTTGAAGAACTGAATAATGTCTGTAAGGAAGGATTAATCAATGAAAGACATTTCTTCTCATCAAATAATGTCTGGGATAAATCAAAC
Source organism: Picea sitchensis (assembly GCA_010110895.2). Lineage (NCBI taxonomy): Eukaryota > Viridiplantae > Streptophyta > Pinopsida > Pinales > Pinaceae > Picea > Picea sitchensis. Next base: position 2,651 of record SNQJ01S0007430.1, on the reverse strand, counting down.
TCTGACTTGGATCTAAATAAGGAATGCTCAGATTTGATATCAAAACTAAGATCTTGAATTTCTTTTACTCCGTCTTTGGGAAATGAGTAAACTCGATCTAGTGAAATACTTGATTGTGATGCTTTCTTTTCAGTTTTTTGTAGGAGATTCTTTGGATCATCAACAACCTCTGAAGGGTCATGATCTAGATGTTTCCTTGTGTGTTTTCTTCTTCTATCCAATATTCTCTAACAAAAACTTTGTCTGCAACTGATCTTCAAATTTGTAGTCGTCAAGGCGAATATTCAACCAAGACTGTGTATGATTCACTATCACCCTTGGGAACCAGATCTAAAAATTTGTCGTTCTCTGAGGGAACATTTCACCTTCACTCCCTGACAATGGCGCCAAAATGTTATCACTCTATAAATTTCCCTGGTTGTAGAGGCAAGTCACAGAGGTAACCACAAACCAATCTTGAGGCTCGAAGCTAGCCCTTCCAACCCAGAGAGGGCTCTCTCTCTTCAAATCAATAACTAAAAGGATTGATTTGGAATTTCATCCAAAGGCTAGATCTCTAAGGCAAGNCATTTTCTAACTTCTCCCGAAAAACTCTGTGCAAATAAACTCATATTAATATATTCATAGTCTAATTCTTCAAGATCTATGATATCAATGAATCTATCCAAATGTTGTTGAGATGTTATGTCTCCCTTTGCATCAAATTGTTTTATTCATTGGCATAATTTTGTGGCAGGTCATGAAGTGCAACAAGGAGAGCTAATGGGGAAAATATGGATGCCTTGATTCTAGGAGGGTTTGACGTAGAAGGTTGACTAGATAATGATGCCTTAGGGGTACCAACAATTGTGTTAGGTGAAGTCACTACAAGAATAGTTGAAGAACTGAATAATGTCTGTAAGGAAGGATTAATCAATGAAAGACATTTCTTCTCATCAAATAATGTCTGGGATAAATCAAACTCTGACTTGGATCTAAATAAGGAATGCTCAGATTTGATATCAAAACTAAGATCTTGAATTTCTTTTACTCCGTCTTTGGGAAATGAGTAAACTCGATCTAGTGAAATACTTGATTGTGATGCTTTCTTTTCAGTTTTTTGTAGGAGATTCTTTGGATCATCAACAACCTCTGAAGGGTCATGATCTAGATGTTTCCTTGTGTGTTTTCTTCTTCTATCCAATATTCTCTAACAAAAACTTTGTCTGCAACTGATCTTCAAATTTGTAGTCGTCAAGGCGAATATTCAACCAAGACTGTGTATGATTCACTATCACCCTTGGGAACCAGATCTAAAAATTTGTCGTTCTCTGAGGGAACATTTCACCTTCACTCCCTGACAATGGCGCCAAAATGTTATCACTCTATAAATTTCCCTGGTTGTAGAGGCAAGTCACAGAGGTAACCACAAACCAATCTTGAGGCTCGAAGCTAGCCCTTCCAACCCAGAGAGGGCTCTCTCTCTTCAAATCAATAACTAAAAGGATTGATTTGGAATTTCATCCAAAGGCTAGATCTCTAAGGCAAGATTGAATTTATAGATTTTATGGCAAGGTGGGTAGAAATTTCATTGGGAAATGGAGTCAAAATGGGAGATCAATGATAATTTGATGGGCACTTGGTTAATTGAAAGATGACAACCTCAGAGGAAAGATAGAAAACTCCCCTTTACACATTCAAATGTCATTGTATATGAAGTTTACAGAGAAAACAAATAACCCCTTGGGGCGTATATCAAGGATGAATCCCAGGGTGATTGTAGAAGAAAGGATATGAAAAAATACATAACAGGGCACTAATTTTAAGTGAGTTCTACCACATACACCTCATTGAATCTTTAAAGAAGAAATACAGAGAAAAAATTAACTAAAATAATCAGAACATATAAATAGGAGAAACACAAGCATAAAAGGAAGTAATCACATGAATCTATGATATCAGCTTACAGGGACTTATGGTCCAAACAAAATTTCATTAATCTCCAGAAAATGTTTTCAATATCAAGTCAATGAAATCTCTAATACACTCATCAACCAACCTATAGTTGATGTAGAGCCATAAAATATATATCAAAAGTCTCCTCCTATCCTCCTAAATTCGAATTCAACAACTTGTCTAAATCAAGGTACAGTTGCAAAATATTTGTCAACAATATCTAAACTATTTCCCTAAAATGGAGGAATCAACATTGATTCATTAATTACATCATAACCAATTGACAAAAAGGTGTTTGAATCCCTGATATGGTGATATTTGACCTTGGAGCTCATTGAATATGACTTGGCACCTCCACGGACTTGTTCATGCTGATCTAGATACATTTTGGACACTCTATCACAATTGTGCATCGACAAGCTACTACGCAACAATAACCTACAACAGAAAAACAACACAATTGTGCAACAAAGGTTATTTTTTCACTTTGTTCATATTTTATGACCTGAGATGATGGATGGTGGTGAATATGGCCTCATAATGATGATTGAACACCCTAAAACTCTTTGTGCCTCCTTCATGATGACTTTTTCTTCTTTAAAACCTCAAAACCCTAATATGCCAAAATGCAACAAATGAACTTACAACAACTCAGGCTAATACATTGTTGAAGTTGTTTCATTCTCAGTGTCCATCTCCTTATTACCCTTGTGATT
>SNQJ01S0007429.1:82470-104810 GCA_010110895.2 Picea sitchensis | reverse complement strand
AATGCCCGACATGTGCCAGAGCTTACGCATTTCCAGCGCGATGGCGGCACACTGTGGACGACGACACTCACCATGGCTCCGAGGTTACTTGATGTCCAAACCCAGATAGTCTTTAAAGTATGTGGGCCATCAACTAGCAACAACCACTTTATAAAAGTGGTTGATATACGATTGGTGTCATTTTTCACATTTCCAAATTAATAACGCCGATGAAAGTATATCAACCACTTTTATAAAATAGTTGTTGCTAATTTACTTTCTATTTTATTTTTATAATTATAAAATCAAAATGAGTAACTCTCACTTTAAAACAGCATCAAGACGTACAACTTGTGATTAAATTTTACTATGAATTCACAATAGGGTAGCAAATACAGTCCTTTGAGTTTTATGTCCGAAAGTCTCGGTAACAGCGAATAACGTACACGACTCTGAAAATTTGCATTCACATCATGCCCTAAACCACAAAAGTCATCTTGGCCTTTCAGTTCCACAGTACTCCACAAATGTGCGGGGACCAACACACCCACCTGAATTGTGCGGCCTCTTCTGCACAAACCTAGCAATGCAGACAGCCATTATTAGTGAACGAGCAATGCAGACAGCCTTTATTACTGAACGATTGAGACTGATCACTTTCATTTGTACGCCAACATGGTGACGAAAAGGAAAAAAAAAATCATAGTTTAAACGTTTTTTATTGTTTTGGATTTTTTTTGGTTTGATTTTGTCCAAAATTTGATGAAGAATGGTTGATTCTAGGTGGTTAAGTTTGTATATTTTTTCGGATTTTGTCCAAAATTTGTGAAAAATGGTTGAATCTACATATTTGGGTGGCTAAATTTGTATAATGAAAATGCCTCAAAGTTTTTCAAGAATTTTTCAACATACTGAATCATTTATGCATTCATAAATGCAATTTAAATAACATAAAATAACTATTTTATCCAAATTTACCTCACCCAAACCCAAAAAATCAAATGTTTAGCAAATCCCAAGTTTTTCCACGGACCACGGTCGTCCAGTGCACCACGGTCTTGTACACCACGACATAATTGCTGGTCCCGAATTAGTGCACGTCGTGGACCTTGCGGGAGGGAACAATTGTATCATTCTATGATCTATCCAACTCAATAACGTGGAGCAGCMTTAGCCTCCAGCCTTAATTGTYAAACTACAGAGCTRTCAGGGTAAGTGAATATTGCAGATGAACATCTTGCAGGTTAGGATGAATTGCATTGTTGAGCGATTGAAACTGATCACATGCATGTCCGTCAGCAATCTGACTACAGATGTTTCATAGACCACCACGGTATTGTACTCCACAACATGACCGTTGGTCGTCATGCACTGCATGCCGTGGTCCTTTTTGTGTGGCATTTCAGTCCGTCCGTTCCTCTAGCTCTATAACGTGGAGGCCGTTTCCTGCACAGCAATTCAATAGATCAAACAATTCAATAGATCGAGGACGTACAAAAATTTAGCTTTTTGGTGAGTAGTTTATTGGTTTCACCATATATAATCAATGTAGCCAAATCGCAATTCCGAAGGAGAAAACAATCTACTAACAAAACAGGTTAAACCGTTGAAGTTTTTTCCTCCAAATCTTTTATCAATGAAACCACACAATTTAAAAAGAGAAAGAAAAGGCAATATACAAACAAAACAGTTTTTTTCTTGAAAACATTTTTAGTTGGTGTAGTTTAATTGTTTTAATTTTTTATTGATGTATAATCAAAATCATAATTGAAAAAGAAAAAAAAAATACACAAACATAACACGTTAAAGTTGGAGACCGTTTATTCCAAAGCTTTTTTACTTGGAATAGTATAATTGTTCTACTCTTATATCCATATACTAACACAGCTGAAATGCACATAGAGGTGAGGAAATCCAAAAGTTAATCTTAAATGTGGTAATTCTAAAGGTTAATCAGTTAAACGTGGCAATCATATGGTGGTACAGTGATTTCTTAATATGATTTGGGAGGACTACTAAAAATATGCCAACATCTTCAATTGTTAGCCATCGGATTAGAATTTTAGATTAAACACTGATTAATTGTGCCCATCTCCAATAGGTATAGGCCTTAAGACGTAATTAGTAAAAATAAAAAATCATTCACATCAAAATTAAGAAAACACTGAAAACCAATATACTAACCAAACAAGTTAAACGTAGAAGCTTTTTACTCGATAACAATTCGATAAATCAGAGTATAAAACCAAAATCAAATCATTCACATCACAATTAAAAAACTCAAAAATAATATACTAAATCAAACCAGTTTAGATTATTAATTTGTTTTAAACTTAATTTTTTTTTTAAGTCGTTTAACTATTTTATTCTTTGGATTGATATACAACCAAATTCATTTGAGTCACAATTAAAAAGATAAAAAATAAATCATAGGACTTACATTAAACTAAGTTAAAAAAAGCATAATAATTAAACCATTCATGTTTTTTTTTGGCTGATTTAAACTTAAACCATTCATTTTATTTGGCTGATTTAAACTCAAAGTTTCAGAAAAAAACAATATATATTTCAAAATATACAGTAATGAATGCAGCATTGCCAAATAAATATTTCAAAACATCCGGTAATGAATGCAGCATTGCCAAATGCTCATTTGTTGCCCTAAACTTGCAATCCTATTGGAAAACATAGACTAAGCAGTATATTTACGCACTAGCTCCGTACAGCTAGTACCTTATTAGCATGATAAACTATACATGTGTACATAATCCCAAAGTCAAGCATGGATTAATATGTTGTTTTATGCAAAGCCAAAGAGTTGGTAATTATGCTATGAAAAAGACAAATGTTAGTTTTACAATTGTCACTTTTTTTAATAGAATTCACTAAATTAGTAACTAGTTGATATACCTCAATTAATTTTCCATCTTTAAAATTAAGTTTCCATCTTTAAAATTAAGGGAGTTGTATAATGCATTGATGTAATGTATTAATTAATATATTATCAATGCATCATTATTAAATAATTAATACAGTAATGTACATTAATAAAGTTTTCATACATAAATAAAATATCTAAAATTAATAAAATATAGTAGTGTATTAATAAATTAAAAATATATTATTAATATTTTTTTATAAATTTATTAATTTTTTTTAAAAATTCATTACTGTTAAATTAATAAAATAGTAATAAAGTAATACAATAATACAATAATAATATATTGATATACTAAAATATTAATGTATTAATATATTGATGTGATAATACATTAATATATTAAAGTATTAATGTATTAATTAATACATTAATGATCTATTAATTAACATATTAGTATATAAATAGTTAATGTCTTAAAGTATTAATGTATTAATTAATAGATAATGTAACGTTTTGATTTATTAATTAATTAATATTTTAATACATTTCTAAAGTATTAACACATTAATGTATTGCATTGATTATGGTAAATCATGACTCCATGGATGATCATAATTCTGACTATGATTGACCATGACAATGACCATGACCATGTTTAACTTTCATAAATTTTGGTTAACTTTGGTTTACTATTGTTCTCTATGGTTGACCATGGTTGAGCTTGACCATGATCATGGTTGATTTTAGTTGAACTTGGTCATGGTTGGTTATGGTTCACCATGGTTGACAGTGATTAACCATGGTTGATAGTTGTTGCTCATGATACAAACCACAACCATGGTTAACTTTGGAAGACCTTGGTTGACTTTGGTTTACTATGCCTAGCTATGGTTGACCATGGTTGAGTATGACCATTACTATGGTTGACATTGGGTTACCAAGACCATGGTTGACTATGGTTGACCATGGTTGACAATGATTAACCATGGTTGGTATTTCTTGTCCATAGATGACCATGGATGGATCCCTATTGTCTGTGACCATATTTTGAAATTAATTGACTATGTTGAGCTTTCAATGCTTCAACATGATGATTATGTAAAACCATGGTTTGTCGCATTGTGACAATGAGAGAAATTTTTCACATTGCGACATTGAACAATGTTTGTGACATTGTGATGTTGGTAAATGTTCATCACAAAGCGATGTTGGGAGATGGTGGACACATTATGACATTAGGAAATGTTTGTCACAATGTGACATCGAGATATGTTCAACACAATGTGATGTTGGTAAGTGATTGTGAAGATAAGCTGACATTGTGATGTTGGTCTTTGTTTGTTACATTATGACCAAAACCATAATTAGTAGGGTTAAGATTGAGGGAAACAATTTTGGGATAAGGACTGAATGACAATTGATGAATCACCACTTTTCATTATGTTTTTTCTGAATATTTGGAAAAAAAAAAATCATAATCTTGAACCAAAGCCATAATTAGTGGGGCTAAGATTAGGGAAATAATGATGGGATAAGGACCAAATGACAATTTATGAATTACCACTTTTTCATGGGTTCTCAATATTTGGAAAAACTCAAGTTTTGCAAAGTCTTCAACCAAAGCCATAGTTACTAGGCTAAGACTGAGAGAAAAAATGTTGAGATAAGGACCAAATGGAAATTGATGAATCACCACTTTTCATTATGGATTCTCAATATTTTGGAAAACTCTTGATTTTTGCAAAGTCTTGAACCAAATCCATAATTAGTGGGGGAAAAGAATGTTGGGATAAGGACCAAATGATAATTGATGAATCACCAACAATTGTTAGTTTGCTAACCCCATTCTCCTTGAGCATTATTAAGAAGATTTGATAAATTGTGGTTTCTTTTGCATCTTGTTTGTCACCTCTAATTATGTCACTAAAGATTGGTGTCCAATTTCCCATAACAACCTAAAGGAATAGAAGCCCTTAGGAAAATTAAATCTTGGTTTATAGTGAAAAAATCCACATTCCTCACCACTTGGTTAAATCTTAAAAAACTCCACATTCCTCACCACTAAATAGAATCCCTTTTAACCTATGAATTACTAGAATATGACATACATATTTAATAATTTACAATGATAATCAATATTTTATGTTAATTATATTTAATAATTTACAATGTTAATCAATATTTTATGTTAATTATATTGAGTCTTATACTTCAAATCGATTAAGATAATGATTAAGTAACATTAAATAAATTTCAGAAAAATTAATTATCAATTAATTTACTCTCTATTTTGTTTCTATAATTGTAAAAGCAAAATGAGTAACTCGCACGTAAAGACCGCATAAGACGTAGAACTTGTGATTAAATTTTACCATTAATTCACATCAGGGTAGCAAATGCAATCCTTCGAGATTTATCTCCGAAAGTCTTGGTAACAGCCGATAACGTACAACGTACACGACTCCGCAAATTTGCATTCGCATCATGCCCTAAATCACAAAAGTCATCTTGGGATTTCAGTTCCACAATCCACAGTACTTCACAAATGTGCGGGGACCAACGCACCCACCTGAATTGCGCGGACTCTTCTGCTGAAACCTAGCAATGTCAGACAGCCTTTAGTACTGGACGAGCAATACAGACAGCCCTTATTAGTGAACGATTGAGACTGATCACATTCATTTGTCCGCCAACATTGTGAGGAACCAGGAAAATGGAATTTTTCCACGGACCACGGTCGTCCAGTGCACCACGGTCTTGTACTACACGACATAACTGCTGGTCCCGAATAAGTGCACGTCGTGGTCCTTGCCGGACAGCAGTGTCATTTTGCCTGCAATAACGTGGACCAGCCTTGGCCTCCACCGCAATTCAATGGACCAGACAAGTTAACTGTTAAACTACAGAGCTATCAGGGTAACTGAATATTGCAGATTAGGATGGAAATGCATTGTTGGGCAGTTTGTTGTTTAGGTTAGACTGATCACATGCATTTGTCCGTCAGCATTCTGACGAAACATGCAAACTGCAAATGTTTCATAGACCACCACGGTATTGTACTCCATAAAATGACCGTGGTCCTTTTTGGCGTGGCAGTCCCTCTAACTCTATAACGTGGAGGCCCCTCTACCTTTATAACATGGAGGCCGTTTTTTTAGGAGTGGGCTAACTCTGGAGAAATCTTTCCTCGGGAGTTATTTTTTCTGTAGGAAGATTGCTTTAGAGTTAGTCTACTCCTAAAAATTTGATCACAAAATTTGACGGGATTCAGGTTTATTTTTTTGTCTGAAAAGTGAAACTCCAGAGGGAAGATTTCTTCAGAATTAGCCTACTTCTTAAATTTTACCATAAATTTTCTAGAGGGTAGCAAATGTAATCCCTTGACATTTATCTCCCAAAGTCTGGCTAACAGACAATAACTTACAACCTACAGAAACTCCTCAAATTTGAATGTTTATGTCCCAAAGTCTGGCTAACAGTCAATAACTTAAAACTTACAGAAACTCCTCAAATTTGAATGGAGTAGGTTAAGTAGGTAGCAAACATACTTATTTTTCAGGTAAAAAAAAGGGTCTAAATTTAGCCAAATTTTCAAGGTAGTCTGAGTTTAATATGGATCAAAGTTCTATACATTTTAAAACCTTACGTCAAAAATTTTGCCACATTTTAAACTAATCAAGATGCTCAAAAAATCAATCAGAATTTTGAATTGACCTAAAATTTAAAATGAAACTACTTAGAAAAAATAACTCATCATAAAAAATTGCTCCCAAATTAACCCACTGCAATTATTCCAAATGTCCTATTTCTCACGTCAAAGTATTCCCTTCCCCTCCCTTCCTTCTGCACTGCCAGCCCGCGATATAGCAAGCCAGCAGCGGCATCCTGCCTGTCATTTCTTCCTTCCCCACCCAGCTTCGATTTCGACGTAGTTAACACTTTGGAGCTTAGTGATTACCTAGCCCACATGTTTGGGTTCGTTCAGACCCCGATACACGGCACCTAACCTTCCAGTCGTTAGGTTGACTATCCAGTCGATAAAATAGATCCCTGCCATGTAATCCAGCAATCGATCATGGGAAGCATGGGGAGTCTGGTTGAATAGGATGGCGGAATGATACTTGTTCAAAAGTGAAATCCTATCTGAAATCCAAGTGTTTTCTAGCTGTGTCTTTTCATAAGTTCCAATGCAATTATTGGCGTCATGCTCTCAACCACAAAAGTCATCTTGGGCTTTCAGATCCACAGTTCACAGTACTTCACAAATGTGCGGGGACCAACGCACCCACTTGAATTGCCCGGCCTCTTCTGCTCAGACCTAGCAATGCAGACAACTTTTACTTGTGAACGTGCAATGCAGTCAGCCTTTATTAGTGAACGATTGAGACTGATCACATTCATTTGTCCGGCCAACATTGTGACGAACAAGACAAAGAGAATTTTTCCAGTGCACCACGGTCTTGTACTCCACGACAGAAGTGCTGGTCCCGAATTACTGCATGTCATGGTCCTTGAGGGGCAACACTGTCATTTTCTCTGCAATAACAAATGTATCATTCTATGATCTATCAACCTGAATAACGTGGAGCGGGGAGCGGCCTTAGCCTCCACCGCAATTCAATGTACCAGACAAGTTAACTGTTAAACTACAGAGCTATCCGGGTAAGTGAATATTGCAGACTGGGATGAAATGCATTGTTTAGCAATTTGTTATTTCTATGTCAGTAAGCGAATCAGGCTGGCCATATGCATTTGTATGTGGAGTGGGTTAACTCGACAGTAATCTTTTTTTCCGCAAAATTCAACCTATTTTATTTTTCCTGACAAACAAGTCTATTTGCTCCGGAGTTAACCTAATCCTTTGGTCAGTCAGCATTATGACGAACTGCAGATGTTTCATAGACGACCATGGTATTGTACTGGAATGACCGTTGGTCGCTATGCTTTGCGTGCCGTGGTCCTTTTGGTGTGGCATCTCAGTCCGTTTGTCCCTCTATAACGTGGAAGGCTTTTTCTTCCATAACTTTTTTTCGAGTAGTTAAATTATTCTACATGTTATATTCATATAATCAAAATCAATAAAATGGCAATTGAAAAAAAAATGATATCTTCATCTTGTATGGGAATGTTCTAGGTTTTTTGGAGCTTGGAAATTGGTTGGGAACCTCCTCAATTGATTAGAAACTTTTTTGGAAATTTAGAAGCTTCAACATCAATGAAATGAAATCTTAAAAACTAGTTTCCTTAAAAAAAAGATTTAAATTAGAATTATATTAAATTAAAATGTAAATATATTTATTTCATTATTACAAATACATATTTTTTTACAAATATTTTTATTATATTTATTCAAAATATTAATATAAAACTAATACTAAACTACATGTAAATATTACTTAAAAAATTAGTTAAGAAAAAAACCTTAATAATACTCACTTTATAGTTGTGTATATGAAAATCCTTTAATGCATGCATGTTATCCTTCAAGCCCAAACTAAACATGAAAGTCTAATAAATCAATACCCTATCCACGATAAGCTTTTGTTCCACTATGTAGTTGATATCAACTAACCGTATCATTGACTTTTATTGTATTTTCTTATTAAAAGAGTAGTACTATTTTGTTTTTTCCAATAAAAAAATAATAATGCTTCAAATTTACAAAGATATTTAAAGTTTTTATATATAAAGTTTAATTTTAAAAAGATGTTAAAATTGTATATATGTATTTTCAATTTTGTTTTTCATTTTCTAATGGAATATTTATGGATATTAAAATTTTAGTATTGTGTTAAATATATTCATATATATTCTCCTCAATAGACCTTCAATTTTATCGAAATAAGATTTAAAATGTATCAATATCTATACATTGTAATCTAAAGTATCATTGTAATATAAAATATATTTTATATTTTTTTAATATATATTACTCCCAACTTCACTTTTCCTTAAATTTAAGGAAAAGTCAACATCATATGACATCTACAGCAACATCATATGATGGCAACAACATCCATGACACCAACATCATAGTGGACACTAATAACTAGAACACGAACTGATATTATCAACAGTTTTCTTGGAAGCACAAGCAACATTGGCACACCCGCAGCAAAAGCAACATTGATAGAAAAACCAGCAACAGCCTCCATATAGTCAATTCAAATTGAAAAAAAAATAACAATATACTTAAGTGGAGGCTTATGAACAATTCCATATATCAAACATGTTTAAATTATTAATTTATTTTTAACGGAAAATTCTTATTTTTCTTTAAATAGTTTAATGGTTTTATAGAACCAAATTTATTCCAATCAGAGTTAAAAAGAAAAAAAATCAATATACCACTAAACTTTAACTAAGTTTAAAAAACAGAATAATTAAACAGTTCCTTTTTCCTGATTTAAACTCAAACAATATATATTTAAAAATATACGGTAATGAATGCAGCATTGCTCTTTTGTTGCCCTAAACTTGCAATCCTATTGGATAACATAAAGTGACGAGTATACTTACGCACTAGCTTCGTATAGAAGCCAATCATTTCTCTTTCTTCTCGATAGAGCTAGTACCTTATTAGCATGCTAAACTGTACTGTCTACATAATCCCAAAGCAAACATGGATTAATACATTGTTTTATGCTATGGTTAAACAGTTTTAATTATGGTATAACAAATATGTTTTGCAGCGGAAGCACAAACAACACAGATATTTAATTGCAAATATTGAAGATAAGATCAAATGCAATCACACAAACTAACACAACAATTTTATGAAGTAAAACTCTATATAGGGAAACATCCACTAGACAATGATATTTGGTTTGTTCAAGGAAGATATTACATGAGACATACCATACTTATCACTCACACTCAACCTATCTTTGCCTCTTGGATTTACATGGATTTATAGAATCTCTTCAATGTTTATAAAACTGGTTGGGTTGGCATATCTCAATAATATGCACCTTGATAACAATATTTACTTGAATATCATGTCGACTTTATTCATCACCTATGGTGCAAGCGAAGAGAAGCCAAGCACCAATGCAACTTCTCTAATAACATTGGTTTCATGAACACATCTATATGATTTGCTAGAGTTTGGATTTTCTTAGGGATCAATGTCTTTCAAAATGATGCTTTGAGACATATGTTAAGGTAAATCTCCTTCTATCCAAAATACCTGTAAAACCTAAGTTACAATTATTATAGATTAACTCATTGTAACCATTATAGGTGACACTTGTGCCTCTAAAGCACCCATTTCAGTGCTCCACCTGAATTTTCCATGTGTTTGACAATATCAAATGAATGTGAAATATCTGGCCTTAACCATTTCATTGCATCCAATAAACCTCCTATTATAATGACACATGGTCTATGAGACATAACCTTTTTTTCTATATAAAGATGACCTAAACGTGAATAAAAGTTATAATGGAAAATAACAAGGATATTAGCAGGTTTCACAATATTCATATTGAACTTCATCACTATTGATTTGTGTTGTGATAATCACAACTTACCATATATACCGTCTCTGTGTACTTATGTGCTCAAAATTTGTTTTGCTACTCCTTGATCCTTCGTCTGAAATGTCTCGTCCAACTGATCTTGCATTGTGCATATCGTAAGAAAACATCTGGATAATGGATCTACTAATAATAGTATAGTCATAGTTACTCCTTGAAATATTTTGGCTCACCATGAAGGATTCAAACCTCTTGTAGAGTTGCATGGGTACCATTAGGCCATATAATGAATTTTCTAGCATGCAAACAATTCTACTATTATGATTTTGAACTAACCCTTCTAGTTGTTCCATACATGCTATATCTTTGTTAATGACGATTTTGTGGGTATTAGTATTCCACACATTACATCCATTTACACCATCATAACTTGAAGAGAAATAAAACGAGCAGGAATTCATAAACAAAGATTTTAAGTTTGGAAATAATTTACAACTTACCAGTACCTGCAATTCTTTCTTACTCATATGACCTTGTTGCTTCTTCCATAAACAAGAAGATAAATATGTCACCTCATATGCGACTTCATTACTACCTTTCATCTTATAAAGGCTATCAACCTTTGTTTCCTTCATCACTACTAAACTGTCTTTCGACACTTTGAGTGCTCCACCTTGACATGTATACTTATATTCACAAAAATCCAAAATCCCTAATGAAATACAATTCAACTTAATCTCAGGAACATAGCTAACATATGTTAGTTCTCTAATAATACTATCGATCGTACTAATTCTAATACTACCAACCCCAACAACTTTACAGGGAATACCATTTCCCATAAACATTACGCCCTCATCAACAAACTGGTAAGAAATGAACCAGTCTCTATGTGAGTACATGTGGTGGGAGGCACCATAATCTAACTGCCATTATTTATGATATCATAAGCTATTAGGAATGGATAAAACTTCATCAGTCATACCTGAATTTGTTGTAGGCAAATTCACTTCCTTTGTAGAGTTTTCCTGAGATTCTTTTCTTTTCCAGCAGTCTTTCGTGAGATGTCATGTTTTGACACAGTACCAACATGCTTCTCTTCCCTTTCTACCTCTTGACTCAGATTGCGAAGAAATTATCTGATTCTTATCTTTTGGATGACCTCTAATCACCATCACCTCTGAAGTTGAGGTTTATTGACTAGATTTTTTCCTCATCTCCTAAGCCAACAAAGGTCCCACAAAAAAATCATAATCTAAACAATTTATTGAGCTAAAGCTAATAGAAGTGATTAAACTATCCCAAGACTCGCGCAACACACACAATATTGTAATAGCCTTATCTTCATCTCCAAGTTTAACTTTCATACTAGTCAATTTAACTATAAGGGTATTAAAGGTATTTAAATGGTCAACAACTTTCGTACCTTCTTTCATCCGCAAACTATACAACTGCCTTTTCAACTAAATTTTGATCGTCAAGGAATTCATCATATACAAACTTTCCATATTGCTCCATAAGCCTACTGCCTTATCCTCTCCTATGATATTAAACACAAATTCAACTGTCGGACAGAGACGAATGGTACTCTTCATCATGGTTACTTGTTTCTTTGACTTTCTCGACAACACCTTCAACAACCCTTGTTTCACCAGCAGATCTTTCATTTTGAGCTTCCATAATTTGAAATTGTTCTTCCCATTGAATTTCTCAATATCAAATTTCTAACTCTGTATCTTTTCCATTAGATGCCTTCATAATGGAACCAAAGAAACTCTTACTAGAAATGTCTAGTGAAACTTGGGTCACAATATGTTATAATCAGGTGCAACATACCAAGGAGTTTAAAGATATTATTCGTGAATAATTGAGCAGCCATAGATTCCTTCAAGGGGTGTTGGAGAGCATAAAAATGAACATATTTGGAAAGGTGATTAATTAAAAAAATGATTATATATTTATTGTCATATTTTGGTAAACCCATAATGAACTCCATCGAAATATCATTCCATGTAATTGGCAGAATTGGTAAAGGTTGTAGTTCGCTTGAAGTTTTGAATTTATTTTCCTTGTGTCATTGAAAAATTCCATTCTTCATGCCTTCCTAGAAAAATAAATGTTTTGTCCTTTCATATGTTTTATGAAGCCCAAAATGATCTATTGTGTGAGATGAATGAAGTTTAGATAAAATATACATGACTTAAATGCTAACTTCTTGTTCAAATAAAGATGTCCTTTCTAGTAGAGCTCTTAATTTTTCCAAGTGTAGCCCTGATATGTATGGGGTTCCATTTGAAGTTGTTGGATAAAGATAGTGATCATGGGATATTTTAACCATCCTTTGTCGATGTCATTGAACCACTTCTCTACAATGAAGGAGAGTGAAAAGAGAGACCCTTCTTCTTAATACTTCTAAGAGACAACATCTTCTACCACATTCTCCCTACCATTCTTACAAATTATTTCATATTCATATCCCAACATTTCATGGATCCATTTCATTTTATCGAGGGAAGAAATACTTTTCTCAATAAAGTATTTTAGGTTTTGATGATCAATTTTAATCTAGAAACATTTCTTGAGTAGGTATGGATTCTATATATCCACACCATGCAATATAGCTTTCATATCCTTTTCATAAGTTGATTTTTGTAAGTTCCTTTCATATAGTTGTTTGTTGGTAAAAGAAAACAATAATCTCTCTTGCATGAGTACCAATTCAATGTATTTACCTAAGGAATCACATTCCAAGGAAATTATTTTAGTGAAGTGAGGCAGAGCAAGTACTGGGATTGTACTCATAACATCCTTTAATTCCTAAAAGGCCCATTTTGTGACACCATTCCATCTAAAAGGTTTTTTTAGCAAGGTTTTGAGGGGAGTTCCAATCTTATCATAGTTCCTTACAAATGTCTTATAATAACTAGTGATACGAAGAAAACCTTCTAAAACTTGATATTTTTAGGGAAAGGTTGACAGAGTGTGTGCACAAAGTTTGTGGAAGAAAAAGTGGCAAGGGGTTCAGTAGGAACATGAAATCGCGGGAATGCGTGTGTGTTCTCAAGAGCACATGGAAATCTAAGTGGATGTTTCATATTTTCCAAACCTATATAATGAGGAACACGCACAGGTTCTTGATTCTATAGGTTTGGAAAATCCCAAACCTCCACTCAACTTTCCATGTATACTCATTAACATGAATGTGTGTGTGTTCCTAAGAACAAATGCACATTCCTATCAAAGTTTTACCTTTTTTCAGAAAATAGAAAGGAGGAACAAGGTAAATATCCTTCCACAATGTCCCAGTTAAGGAAGGCATGTTTGATTTCTCTTCTTTTCCTCCCAACTTAGTAATTTTTACTTTTATTCAATTAATTTAATATATTATAAAATAATCTAAATTATATAAATTTGTAGTCTTATAGAGAAATCTCATTTGGAAAATTTAGACAGTCACCTCTTACATTTCCTAACATTTCCCCTTTAAAAATAACTATAGGGAATTTACAAGAAATATGATTATTTTATATATATATATATATTTTATTTCTTAAAATATGTATTGATGTTTTTTGTAATATTCTATTTTAATTAAAATAAAATGACCTAATTTACATTCCATGCCATATTAAATTGCAACATATATTATAAAATAGAACCTGAAGACAATGCACACTGTCCACAAGAAGACCACGGTGAGAAAAACCGCAACTCACCACAAATATCCAACATAAAAACCCAAATTGATGAGGGGTTCACCACATTGAGAAAACTGGTAAATGAATTAAGGGGCATAAGAGAACCTAGGAGAGAGTCCTTGGCCACTTCATTCAACGTCGTTGTGAGGTCCATTACAAGTGCCTAAAGGAAACTAACTTCAACTTCTAAATATAGGGC
The DNA here is from genome assembly GCA_010110895.2 of Picea sitchensis. Classification (NCBI taxonomy): domain Eukaryota; kingdom Viridiplantae; phylum Streptophyta; class Pinopsida; order Pinales; family Pinaceae; genus Picea; species Picea sitchensis. Next base: position 90,575 of record SNQJ01S0007429.1, on the reverse strand, counting down.
AAGAATGTACGAGTTTTACTGCACTGTACTGGACAAAACCCAGCTTAGAGACTTGGGTATTTTAAAACAATATTTGATGTCTCTTTTTATTAATCCCTGAACTAGTCAAGAACCACCTACCAAGAAAAAATGTATTTTTATGGACTGGCATATCCACCCATAGCTAAATTCTCACTGGATGGATAGGTGGTTCATGGTATTTGATAAACCTCTCTGCAATAATAGGGAGGTGCATTTATATTTCTTGACAAAATTATAGGATAAATTTACTCTCGGTCACCATGTCAAACAATAGTGACTTCCAGGGGGTGGGTTGAGGGTCTGCATAGGATATAGAGCATGCTAGGTGTGACCCCATGTTAGGTCTTCATCTCCCAGGTGAAGGCCTAACCCCCCTACCCAACATCATCTTGTTGCATAGGGATTACAAAAGGTACATGTAGCTATTTTATGCTTGACTCAGAGCATAGTTCAACATGAGATATTTTTTGCACTATCTTGGTAGGAGGTGCCTATTGGTGACATTGATAGAGGATTCAGACCTTCAACCCCAAGACCAAATTGCAGTGAAGAGAGGGCACATGGACAAAAAAATATTCCATGTGAACCTCAAATATGCTTAAGATGTGGGAAGACTTGATATGGGTCTATGGAGGCTAGTGGACATGAGATATTCATGGAGGAGGTTAGTATCGTAACCATCTCTAAGTTATTCATCATTATATATTTATATAGTATTTATGATTTTTTGTAGTTTCTATGCTTGTATAGAAGACCCTCTACACTAATGGATGCATTGGTGTCTTTCTCCATCATTGATGCCACGATAGAGGAAAATTTCTCATTCGACGTATCCCATACATAGGTATGTGTCACATTTAATAAATTCACCATAGTGATTTCTTTATTTTCTAGCGTCCTTAAATTTATAATGTTCTTGTGTTTCTATAGGTTGTGGGACCAAGATGTGACGAGGAATGTCCACTTGGGATGGACAAATCACCTTCATCCCATGTATCATGTGCATAGTTAAATCTCGTCTACATATCAAATTTAATGTATTTATGTGTTGAATTTACTATTTGGAAATAATAACAATATTATTAATGTGTATGCAGGTTGTTGATATTTTCGCTAGTTATGATACTAGTCAAGTCATTGGGCACCTGGCCATAGCTTCTGGGTTACCTTACTCCAAGCCAAGGGAGATTCCATCACTTGTACAACCCATCAGGGTTCATCGTCTCCCACCCCTAACATATTTTTTATTCCATACATCCTTAGTGGATGCAACTATAGGCCACCCATCTGCACCACCTCTTTCATCACATCCATCCACAGTGGATGCACCTGTATGCCACCCACCCCCACCACCATTTCCATCTATGCCATCCACTAAGGATTCCACAATAGATGTTTCCTTGGAGAAGGTTTTAAAACTGATCACTCCACCTGCTAGTGACTCTCCATTGAGGCCCGAGATATTCATGATGACATAATGTGTTTATGATCATTTTTTACATATCATGAATTGAATTGATTTTATGCATATCTGTTTAAATATCATGACTTGATCCTTGTAACTAACGCAGGGTGGCACTATTGAGAGATTAGGGTCACATAGGAGGGTAACACCCTCACAATTGTCAATATCATTTATAGTGAGTTTTTTTTTTATGTTAGGGAACTTTCTTTCATTTTGTATATTGGGCATGAGGTGCCATTTTGTAAAAAATGTACTATTTAGAAATTGTTGAATACACACACACACACACACATTTCATGGCATGTTTTTTTATGAATCTCATCATTTTTTCATTTTATGTTTATGAATGTATGAATTTCAAAGTGTGTAAATTTTATGTGCATGTATGTATATGAATTTATTTATTTTGATTATTTACTTTTTAAAGTGTTAAGGAAGTCTATGTAAGTAAGAATAGTTCATTTTTCTAAAGTGATTATAAATACTTTTGTTACACATTAACAAATTTATTATTGTGGAAAATATTGCTAAGTGCTAAATCCAAATGCAATTAATGGTTCTCATTACGTAAATTTGAAAAAACACTGAAGTCGCATCCTAGTTAAGACTCTAGGAACCAATGATAATAATTAAGTTGGCTAACATAATCACAATAGAAATAATAGAGTTGAAACCTCACATTACTCTATCCAAAATGAAGCATGGTTCATTATAATGGAAATCACAACATGCTACAAGGGTTTCTTAATACAAAAGAAACACATAAAATATCAATGCACAATAAAGCCTCACAAAAAAATGAAAATATAACTCAAATTCTCTATTAAGATTGCCAAAATGTTCTATAATGTAACGTAAGAAGAGAGATCCTAAATACCCAAATTCTCCACCTTTTACAATGGAGAGAGATAAGTCTTCTTTATAGAGTGAGTTTCTTCTCTTATGCAATAAAATATTATTATTTTCTAACAAACTCCGTAACAATTAAAATAAATATTATAATAATGAATTTGTTAAATCTTTCCTCAATCCATGGTTGACTATGTTACAACATGTGGACATTATCCTCTCCAAAGAAATTCACCCTCATCCAAAAATAGTAGTAGTATGCACCAAATAACTCTCACGAAGGGGACACACCACCAAAAATAGGCATCAAGCCAATTCATATGTGAACTATCCACATGTAATGTTCCCTCCAAGAATGTGCATGCATGCAACCACTCCACATGTGTGAATTCCAAGGTATCATGGATGAATGTGCAAGATGCAAAATGGGTGGAGTCATACCTTTGCCATGCCTTTCCTTGTCATTCCTCTCTTTTCCTTTCCTTTCCATCCCATGCCTTGACTTGCCTTTCCATGACATGCCATTCCTCGTTCACCTCAAAAAAATAGTCATTTGGATATTGAATAGATCATATCCATCCATATACATTGTTAAGCTGTAAATAGTGGAAAATTACCCCTTAATTGGGGCATATTACATTAGTAATGCTATTTTATTTATGTCAGCTTGGGTCCATTAGCTGTAATTGTACGTCCTAGTCTCCTATATATACCAAGGAGACCTTTTCATTTGGAATCATCTTGTATTTGGAAATTTATGTGGTGTATAAGGAGGTTTCCCCCTCGAAGAGGCTTTTTATCTAAAATTCTATATTTTTCAAGGCATTGAGTACTTACTATGAGATTTTTTTATACTGTTTTGATATTTGGTTCTTAACATTTGGTATTAGAGCTCAAGTTCTTGGGGTTTTGTTGATACATATGAGACACCTTGGAATTTTTTCTATAACTTTTTTTCTATGACGTTTCATAAGGAACCTGCTGGAGGATATTTAGTAGATGGCTCAGGGTACATGGGTTCAAATTTCAACTTCTGAGGCCTTATAATTTAGGAGATATATCCTATGTAATATAGGGTTATGGAATCATCCTGAATTTAGTCATCACAAAATTTTCACTATAAAAGTTTTTCTGTAACATTTCAAACTCTAAAATCCATAGAATATTCACATAAATTATCAAGGTACATATGATAAAATGTTTAGCTTCTGGGTCATCCTAATTTTGTAGATACACCATGTGTAAGATAGGGTATCTGACTATTCATATTAACTAGTCTCAAATAGGTCTTCCAAGTGGCGCAAGTGTCACAACCCTCATGGTCCAACCCGCTCTCACCAAGACCTTCTCTCACACATAGGCTCGAAGAGTCAAAGACTCTTTCAACTCCTCTCGGGAGTTCCTTCTACCCACAACACTCCTTTGGCGATCTCCTCTTCTCTTCTCGGGAAATCGGGATTCGCGGTATCGAAAATCTCATGGACTTGTTCACATGCGACTCAAACCTCCGAACCCCGAACTCCGATGGTCAACGGTCAACGCTTTCCACTCGTCGGGGAATTCCCTGTCGGGGTATCGCTACTTACGATGCCAACAACCTAAACTTCCAAACTCCAAGTCCCGAGGTGTCGATCTTCCGATACCATGCCACCTGGACTCCACTCATACCTGTGGCCCCACGCTGCCATGTCACCTTCGGGATTTCGCGGATCGTGAATCCACGATACAAGTTTTCCCTGATGTCGAAAACTCCGAATGCCGAACCCCGACCTTCCGGGATCCGATGCCACACATCCCTGTGTTGATCGACGGCTCCGATTAACTCAAGAAATCGCGACTCGTGATTTCAACGAGTCTACGCCTCACGTCGTCAAACGTTGAATGCTGAACCTCGATGGACTTTGATCCTTTCTACGCCTATGGGTTAACTCCCACACAGTTTCTCCACGATCGGACGATCCACAGGGTTTCGCGATTCTCCTCCGCGAACCTTGACCGTCATTTCTCCGCCTTGAAGATTCCTCGTGCTACAAAGCTCCACCAGTTCGAGTCTTTGCACAGGTCTTTTCCCACCGTAATGGAAAGGAACTATCCCTCCTGAGCTTGATTCTTCTGATTCCTTCAGAGACCTTTCGCACACTCTTATGCACTCGACCTTCAACAATTCTCAAAGTGTTGAAGTCGCCCAGACTCTGTGCACTCGCAGCCACAGTGATCCCTGTCTTCCTTCGCTCAGACAAATTGCTGAGGCTTCTATTTCAACCTGCACTTCTCCTGCACGGCTTCCTCAACCCAAATCAACTTCTGGGTAAACGAGAATGAGAGATTATCTGTTGAGCCTCATCAACGCACTCTTATGCGAATGAATTCGACTACACTCTATGCAGGAATCTCCTGGGTCAGACAGAGAAGCAATTGAGACTCATTCTCCTCTTCCTCACAGATTTCAATTCAACTATGAATTCACATACACAGCATATCAAAGCAAATGCATGACAGAAAACAAACATCCATGAGCATAATATCACCACAGAGAAACAACACAAACCATGAAAGCTGAATCAAAGACTTATTTCTATTAATCCAATCTGTACATGGGTGTTCTCCAGAAGCTCTATGCTCTGCTCCTCACTTTTGAATGCTTGATAATAATACCATGTACAAAGGAGGGTTCCTATATTCCGTTTGCCCTCTCGAAATCTGAAACTATCAAATCTACAATAAATTCCTATCTAACAGCATTAAAACTGTTAAATGCCTTCCTATCTATAATACAATACAAGTGTGCTTCATCACATTGACTCATTAATGCTTGGCGCAACAAATATCAAGGTAAAATTCAAAAAGAAGTCTGCTAGCTTGTCCAGCTGTCTTTCCCTGCTCCACGCGCTGGCTCGCTTGATGAGTGAGCGATGCTCCTGCATCATACTCCTCGGCTTGAAAGATTTCATGGGCTCCTGTCCATGAGCTGTTGCATAGTGTGACCATGTTTTTGTATCACTGCTTCTGTCTCCCAGCTGGCATCCTCCACTGGGTGATTCTTCCACTTCACCAGGTATTCAAAATACTGCTTCCTCCTGGTTTTCCTGCCTACTCTTTTATCCAGTATGCACTCTATCTGAGGCTTCTGTGCAACTGGTAACTGCTTCTGCCACTGGATCACTGGTTCCTCAGTTCCAGTGTCTGTTTCTCCAGCCCTGTATGGGTATAAATCCGAAATATTGAAAATCGGAGATATCCCGATGCCCTCTGGCAATTCGATTTCATATGCATTTTCCCCAAACTTCCTCAATACTTTACATGGCCCAATCTTTTTCATCTTGAGCTTTTTATATGTTCCCCTTGGGAACCTTTCCTTCCTTAAGTGTGCCAGAACCATGTCTCCCACTTCAAAGTGAAGTTGTCTCTTCCACTGATCGGCTCTGCGCTTATACTCTTGGTTTGACTTCTGCAGTCGCTGCTTCACCTGCGTGTGAAGTTCCTCCATCGCTTCGGTGAATTCTTCAGCATGAGCGCTGCTAGTTTCAGCCTGTCCTGACTCCCTGAGCTCAGAAACTCCCCTCGGTTGCGTCCCATACAAAATCTGGAATGGGATTTTACCTGTGCTCCGATTCATCGAATCATTGTACGTGAATTCTGCCTGTGGTAAAATCTAGTCCCAACTACTGTGGTGCTCTGTCACCAAGCTTCTCAATAGATCCCCCAGACTTCTATTGACCACCTCTGTTTGGCCATCCATCTGCGGATGATAAGCTGAACTGAATGCCAAATTAGTTCCCAGCTTCTTCCATAGTGTCCTCCAAAAATGACCAATGAACTTGGTATCTCTGTCCGAGACTATGCTCCTCGGCAATCCAAGCAATCTGACAATTTCTTTAAAGAACAAATTCGCGATGTGGGTTGCATCGCTAGTCTTCTGACACGGTATGAAATGTGCCATCTTCGAAAACCTATCCACCACCACAAAGATGGAATCCACTCCTGTTTGTGTTCTCGGCAATCCCAGAACAAAATCCATACTAATTGCCTCCCATGGTCTCTCGGGTATAGGCAACGGCTGATAGAACCCTGTGTTCTGCTTTCGGCCTTTCGCATGTTGACAAATTCTGCATCTGTCAATGAATCTCTTTACATCTGCTCGCATGCTCGACCAATAATACGATTCTCTCAGCTTCATGAATGTCTTGTCATGTCCAAAATATCCTTCTAAACCTCCACTGTGTTTTTCCTTTACCAAATTCTCCCTCATAGAGAAATTCATAATGCACAACTGATTGCCTTTAAACAACAATCCTTCCTGGATTATGTATTCCATCCATGGAGTCCGATCCCTGAGAAATGGATTCTGGGTTGCCTCGTTAGCTTCTCCGAAGTCTGCATCACCTGCATACATATCCTTCAGGTTTTCAAAACCCAGCATCTTGACTCTGAACTCCTGCAACAACAAACATTTCCTGCTCAAAGCATCAGCCACTTTGTTAGCAGTCCCCGAAATGTGCTTGATCACAAATGTAAAATTCTGTATATACTCTACCCATTTTGCATGCTTTTGGTTCAACTTCTCCTGTTGACTCACGAACTGCAATGCATGATTATCACTGTACAAAACGAATTCTTTGGGTATCAAGTAATGCCTCCACTTTTTCAATGCCTGTATGATGGCATAAAACTCTTTGTCATACATGGAGTACTTCATCTTTGCATCATCCAACTTCTCGCTGTAATATGCAACAGGTCTGTCATCTTGACTCAGGACCCCTCCAACAACATATCCACTGGCGTCACATTTCACCTGAAATGTTTTCTGAAAATCAGGCAACACCAAGATTGGTTGCTCTGTTATCTTCCACTTCAACAGATTGAAGCTTCTCTCAGCCTCTGTTGTCCAGTGAAAAACTTTATGCCGTTTATTTACTGTGTCCATCATCGCGGCACTAATTCCACTGAAATTCTAAATAAACTTTCGGTAGAAACTAGACAACCCATGAAAGTTCCTTACCTCAAAAATATTCCTCGGCGATGGCCAATTCCTGATCACTTCCACCTTTTCAGGATCCATCTTCAATTCATTCGCCAAAATCACAAAACCCAAATAAATGAGTTATGTCTGCAAAAACGAACACTTCTTCAAATTGATCAGCAGCTTCTCCTGCTATAACCTCCTCATCACAATAGCTAAATGCTTCAAATGTTCAGCCTTGGTCTCACTGAAAATCAGTATGTCGTCCAGATACACGACCACAAATTTGCCAATGAATTCCCGTAGGACTTCATTCATCAGCCTCATAAAAGTGCTCGGTGCATTTGTCAAGCCAAACAACATGACCAGCCATTCGTACAAACCCTCATTTGTTTTGAATGTTTTCTTCCATTCATCTCCCTCTCTCATCCGAATCTGGTGATATCCGCTCTTGAGATCAATTTTCGAAAAATAATTTTCCCCACTTAGGCAATCCATCAAGTCATCCATTCTCGGCAGTGAAAATCTATACCTGATGGTGATTTTGTTTATCGCTCTGGAGTTTGTACACATCCTCCAGCCTCCATCCTTTTTCGGACTTAGTACTGTCGGAACAACACACGGACTCAGACTCTCCCTCACCAGTCCTTTGTCTAGCATATCCTGTACCTGCCTTTTGACCTCCTCGTTCTCCTGAGGTGTCAACCTGTACGCTGCCTTATTTGGCAAGATTGCTCTAGGTATGAGGTCAATGTGGTGACTCACACTTCACATCGGTGGAAACGGACAAGGTAGTTCGTCCACGATGAT
>SNQJ01S0007429.1:26997-71167 GCA_010110895.2 Picea sitchensis | reverse complement strand
CGCTTGAAGTTTTGAATTTATCTTCCTTGTGTCATTGAAAAAATCCATTCTTCATGCCTTCCTAGAAAAATAAATGTTTTATCCTTTCATATGTTTTATGAAGCCTGAAATGATCTATTGTGTGAGATGAATGAAGTTTAGATAAAATATACATGACTTAAATGCTAACTTCTTGTTCAAATAAAGATGTCCTTTCTAGTAGAGCTCTTCATTTTTCCAAGTGTAGTCCTGATATGTATGGGGTTCCATTTGAAGTTGTTGGATCAAGATAGTGATCCCGGGATCTTTTAACCATCCTTTGTCGATGTCATTGAACCACTTCTCTACAATGAAGGAGAGTGAAAAGAGAGACCCTTCTTCTTAATACTTCTAAGAGACACCATCTTCTACCACATTCTCCTTACCATTCTTACAAATTGTTTCAGATTCATATCCCAACATTTCATGGATCCATTTCATTTTCTCGAGGGAAGAAATACTTTTCTCAATAAAGTATTTTAGGTTTTGATGATCAATTTTAATCTAGAAACATTTCTTGAGTAGTTATGGATTCTGTATATCCACACCATGCAATATATCTATCACATCCTTTTCATAAGCTGATTTTTGCAAGTTCCTCTCATATAGTTGTTAGCTGGTAAAAGAAAACAACAATCTCTCTTGCATGAGTACCAATTCAATGTATTTACCTAAGGAATCACATTCCAAGGAAATTATTTTAGCGAAGTGAGGCAGAGCAAGTACTGGGATTGTACGCATAACATCCTTTAATTCCTAGAAGGCCCATTTTGTGATGCCATTCCATCTAAACGTTTTTTAGCAAGGTTTTGAGGGGAGTTCCAATCTTATCATAGTTCCTTAAAAATGTCTTATAATAACTATTGATACTAAGAAAGCCTCCTAAAAGCTGATAGTTTTAGGGAAAGGTTGACAGAGTGCGTGAAAAACGTTTGTGGAAGAAAAAGTGGCAAGGGGGTCAGTAGGAACATGCACTAGCAGGAATGCGTGTGCATTCTCAAGAGCACATGGAAATCTAAGTGGATGTTTCATATTTTCCAAACCTATATAATCAGGAACACATACAGGTTCCTGATTCTATAGGTTTGGAAAATCCCAAACCTTCACTCAACTTTCCATGTATACTCATTAACATGAATGTGTGTGTGTTCCTAAGAACAAATGCACATTCCTATCAAAGTTTTACCTTTTTTGAGAAAACAGAAAGGAGGAAAAAGGTAAATATCTTTCCACAATGTCCCAGTCAAGGAAGGCATGTTTGATTTCTCTTCTTTTCCTCCCAACTTAGTAATTTTTACTTTTATTCAATTAATTTAATATATTATAAAATAATCTAAATTATATAAATTTGTAGTCTTATAGAGAAATCTCATTTGGAAAATTTAGAGAGTCACCTCTTACATTTCCTAATATTTGCCCTTTAAAAATAACTATAGAGAATTTACAAGAAATGTGATTATTTTATGTTTTTTTTTTTTAATTTCTTAAAATATGTATTGATGTTTTTTGTAATATTCTATTTTAATTAAAATAAAATGACCTAATTTACATTCCATTCCATATTAAATTGCAACATATATTATAAAATGGAACCCAAAGACAATGCACACTATCCACAAGAAGACCACGGTGAGAAAAACCCCAACTCACCACAACCATCCAACATAAAAACCCAAATTGATGAGGGGTTCACCACATTGAGAAAACTGGTAAATGAATTAAGGGGCACAAGAGAACCTAGGAGAGAGTACTTGGCCACTTCATTTGATGTTTTTGTGAGGTCCATTGCAAGTGCCTAAAGGAAATTAACTTCAACTTCTGAATATAGGGAAAGAATGTACGAGTTTTACTGCACTGTATTGGACAAAACCCATCTTAGAGACTTGGGTATTTTAAAACAATATTTGATGTCTCTTTTTATTAATCCCTAAACTAGTCAAGAACCACCTGCCAAGAAAAAATGCATTTTTATGGATTGGCATATCCACCCATAGTTAAATTCTCACTGGATGGATAGGTGGTTCATGGTATTTTATAAACCTCTCTGCAATAATAGGGAGGTGCATTTATATTTCTTGACAAAATTATAGGATAAATTTATTTTGGGTCACCATGTCAAACAATAGTGACTTCCAGGGGGTGGGTCGAGGGTTTGCATAAGATGTAGAGCATGCTAGGTGTGACCCCATGTTAGGTCTTCATCTCCCAGGTGAAGGCCTAACCCCCCTACCCAACATCAGCTTGTTGCATAGGGATTACAAAAGGTACATGTAGCTATTTTATGCTTGACTCAGAGCCTAGTTCAACACGAGATATTTTTTGCACTATCTTGGCAGGAGGTGCCTATTGGTGACATTGATAGAGGGGTCAGACCTTCAACCCTAAGACCAAATTGCAGTGAGGAGAGGGCACATGGACACAAAAATATTCCATGTGAGCCTCAAATATGATTGAGATGTGGGAAGACTTGATATGGGCCTATGGAGGCTAGTGGACATGAGAGATTCATGGAGGAGGTTAGTATCTTAACCATCTCTAAGTTATTCATCATTATATATTTATATAGTATTTTGTGTATTTATTTATATATTTAATTTATGATTTTTTGTATTTTCTATGCCTGTATAGAAGGCCCTCTACACTAATGGATGCATCAGTGTCTTTATCCATCATTGATGCCACGATAGAGGAAAATTTCTCATTCGACATATCCCATACATAGGTATGTGTCACATTTGATAAATTCACCATAGTGATTTCTTTATTTTCTAGCGTTCGTAAATTTATAATGTTCTTTTGTTTCTATAGGTTGCAGGACCAAGATGTGACGAGGAATATCCACTTCGGATTGACAAATCACCTTCATCCCATGTATCATGTGCAGAGTTAAATCTCATCTACATATCAAAGTTAATGTATTTATGTTGTTGAATTTACTATTTGGAAATAATAACAATATTATAAATGTGTATGCAGCTTGTTGATATTTTCGCTAGTTATAATACTAGTCAAGTCATTGGGCACTTGGCCATAGCTTCTGGGTTACCTTACTCCAAGACAAGGGAGATTCCATGACTTGTAAAACCCATCGGGGTTCATCGTCTCCCACCCCTAACATATTTTTTATTCCATATATCCTTAGTGGATGCACTTGTAGGCCACCCATCTACACCACCTCTTTCATCACATCCATCCATAGTGGATGCACATGTATGCCACCCACCCCCACCACCATTTCCATCTACGCCATCCACTAAGGATTCCACAATAGTTGTTTCCTTGGAGAAGGTTTTAAAACTTAGCACTCCACCTGCTAGTGACTCTTCATTGAGGCCTGAGATAATCACGATGACATAATGTGTTTATGATCATTTTTTACGTATCATGAATTGAATTGATTTTATGCATATCTGTTTAAATATCATGACTTGATCCTTGTAACTAACGCAGGATGGCACTATTGAGAGATGAGGGTCACATAGGAGGGTAACACCCTCATGATTGTCAATATCATTTATAGTGAGTTTTTTTTATATGTTAGGGAACTTTCTTTTATTTTGTATATTGGGCATGAGGTGCCATTTTGTAAAAAGTGTACTATTTAGAAATTGTTGAATACACGCACACACACACACACACACACACATTTCATGGCATGTTTTTTTATGAATCTCATTATTTTTTCATTTTATGTTTATGAATGTATGAATTTCAAAGTGTATAAATTTTATGTGCATGTATGTATATGAATTTATTTATTTTGATTATTTACTTTTTAAAGTGTTAAGGAAGTCTATGTAAGTAAGAATAGTTCATTTTTCTAAAGTGATTATAAATACTTTTGTTACACATTAACAAATTTCTTATCGTGGAAAATATTGCTAAGTGCTAAATCCAAATGCAATTAATGGTTCTCATTACCTAAATTTGAAAAAAGACTGAAGTCGCATCCTAGTTAAGACTCTAGGAACCAATGATAATAATTAAGTTGGCTAACATAATCACAATAGAAATAATAGAGTTGAAACCTCACATTACTCTATCCAAAATGAAGCATGGTTCATTATAATGGCAATCACAACATGTTACATGGGTTTCTTAATACAAAAGAAACACATAAAATATCAACGCACAATAAAGCCTCACAAAAAAATGAAAATATAACTCAAATTCTCTATTAAGATTGTCAAAATGTTCTATAATGTAGCCTAAGAAGAGAGATCCTAAATACCCAAATTCTCCACCTTTTACAATGGAGAGAGATAAGTCTTCTTTATAGAGTGAGTTTCTTCTCTTATGCAATAAAATATTATTATTTTCTAACAAACTCCATAACAATTAAAATAAATATTATAATAATGAATTTGTTAAATCTCTCCTCAATCCATGGTTGACTATGTTACAACATGTGGACATTATCCTCTCCAAAGAAATTCACCCTCATCCAAAAATAGTAGTAGTATGCACCAAATAACTCTCACGAAGGGGACACACCACCAAAAATAGGCATCAAGCCAATTCATATGTGAACTATCCACATGTAATGTTCCCTCCAAGAATGTGCATGCATGCAACCACTCCACATGTGTGAATTCCAAGGTATCCAACTCCATGCATGAATGTGCAAGATGAAAAATGGATGGAGTCATACCTTTGCCATGCCTTTCCTTGTCATGCCTTTCTTTTCCTTTCCTTTCCATCCCATGCCTTGACTTTCCTTTCCATGACATGCCATTCCTTGTTCACCTCAAAAAAATAGTCATTTGGATATTGAATAGATCATATCCATCCATATACATTGTTAAGCCCTAAATAGTGGAAAATTACCCCTTAATTGGGGCATATTACATTAGTAATGCTATTTTATTTATGTCATCTTGGGTCCATTAGTTGTAATTGTGCCTCCTAGTATCCTATATATACCAAGGAGACCTTTTCATTTGGAATCATCTTGTATTTGGAAATTTATGTGTTTTATAAGGAGGTTTCCCCCTTGAAGAGGCTTATTATATGAAATTATGTATTTTCAAGGCATTGAGTACTTACTATGAGATTTTTTTACGCTGTTTTGATATTTGGTTCTTAACATTTGGTATTAGAGCTCAAGTTCTTGGGGTTTTGTTGATACATCTGAAACACCTTGGAATTTTTGCTATAAATTTTTTTCAGTGACATTTCATAAGGAACCTGTTGGAGGATATTTAGTAGATGGCTCAAGGTACGTGGGTTCAAATTTCAACTCCCGAGGCCTTATAATTTAGGATATATATCTTATGTAATATAGGGTTATGGAATAATCCTGAATTTAGTCATCACAAAATTTTCGCTATAAAAGTTTTTCTGTAACATTTTAGACTCTAAAATCCATAGAATATTCACATAAATTATCAAGGTATATATGATAAAATTTTTAGCTTCTGGGTCATCCTAATTTTGTAGATACACCATGTGTAAGATAGGGTATCTGACTATTCATATTAACTAGTCTCAAATAGGTCTTCCAAGTAAAACAATCATATCTTCTTCACTGAGTATCCAAATTAAGTGAGACTAGTTGCATTGGATATTGGACATCCTGTAGTATTTCTAATACAAGTTTCAGAATCAAATATCATATATTGTGGTCTTGGCACTCTTTACAAGTACTCTCTCTTGGAAGGGACAAAAATAATGAAGGTGTGGGGAAGTTACCATCATTTCCACTTGGCACATCTAGTTTTGATTAGACGTGTGGAATTGCAGAGAAGACATATCGAGGAAATACAAAAAAACAAATTCAGACCCAAAAGGGATGAAATTTTGGAGATACAACAGAAGAAATATCATCTAGCAGAACCACCTCTAAATCAATATTTAAAAGTGATACTTGGCCAACATGACACCAAAAAAGGGAACTTCTACACCAATTAAGCCTCCAAACAGTCCTACTTGGACTCTTGATGAAGGTGAAGAAATGCGCAGAGACATAAATGATTTACAAAATAAGACAATAATAAAAGCTGAACTACAAGGGATGATGGATTCAACTGAATCTAAGTTGGAGGAAATAAATACTAAGATTGAAGGTTTAAAAAGGGATATCATGGAAGGATTGAAATTTTTCCTAATATAGAGGAAACTTGAAAGTGAAAATGTATCAAATGAAATTCATGATGAGGACACAAAGAAGATGAATCAAGAATGGAGAAACTCCAACTTTGGGTTGAAGACCAACCACTTTCCTAAGATCAATATGAGGAAGTTGGATGGAAAGGTTCCAATCACATCAATACTTCAGATGGAGCAATTCTTTGATCTACATGATGTGCCACATACACAAAAGGTACGAATTGCTTCTTTATATTTAGACCCAATCGATTTGTGTAGTATTGATGGCTTTGTTCTCACAAATCACTCATCACATAGACAATTTTCACGGAAGAAATGATAGCACACTATGATGATACAAAAGGACAAATACCTTCTTTAGCCAATTGATAAATCTCAAGCAAAAGGGTTTAGTTGCATAGCAAATTGATAACTTCCAAAGATTGAATATAAAGGTAAAGAATATTCCAGATGACCACTTGATTGATGTATTCATAGGAAATTTAAAGGATAACATTCAACATGAGGTTCACCTTTGGGAACTCAAATCATTGGAGAATGCATTCAGGGTGGCGAGAAATGCTGAAAGTAAAAATATGGCTATGGCTACTAGAAGGACCACTCCTAGCATCCATCGAGGGAATAATATTCCTTGTTCTAAAACACCTCAACCTACACAGTTGACACCTCAATAATTGGAGGAAAGAAAAGAAAAAGGGTTATGCTTTAATTGTGACAACAAGTACAGTAAGGGACATAAGTGTGGTGACAATAAATTATTCTACATAGATTTTGAGGAGGAAGAAGAACAAAAACAAGAACAAGAACCATATCAATATGAAAACATAGAAGAGATTTCTTCTAAAGAGTTGACTCCCACGAAATCATGTCATGCATCGAATGGAATTAACACTCCTCAGACCCCCAAGATCAAAGGATATATCAAAAAGAAAATGGTAATAGACCTAATTGATTCTGGTAGTACTCATAATTCCATTCACTATAAATTAGCCAAAACTCTCAATTTCTTTATATATCCAGCAACAAAGTTTCAAGTAATGATTGCAGATGGATGAACTATCAATTGATTAGGAAAATGGAATAATATCAATCTTACCATGGGGGAATATGTAATGAATATTACAATGATTTCTATACCCAGGAGTGGTGCTAATTTCATACTAGGAGTCCAATGGTTACAATCATTAGGAACAATGACCTTTGATTTTCAATAACTTTTCATGAAATTTTTATTGGAAGGAAAATAAATTGAGTTAAGAGGTATCATAGAGAAACCCAATACGGTGATAAATTCTAATAGAATGACAAAATTATTGAAAAGGGGGCATCGGGGTGTAATTGTACAACTATGATCACTAGATGTTCAAACAACTAAGCCATATATTCCTCTAGATCTCTAAGAGATCATTGATAAGCATTCCAAAGTATTTGAAGATATTCCCAAAGGTCTTCCACCTACTCAAAATCATGATCATGATATTCACCTAATTCCTGGGAGTGTTCCTCCTAACATCAGGCCTTACATATACCCTTATGCCCAGAAGAGTGAAATTGAGCATAGGGTTGAAGAAATGTTAAAGGATAGAATTATTAGACCTAGTCAAAGTTATTACTCTGTATCGGTGGTAATGGTACTCAAGAAAGAAGGCTCATGGTGTATGTGTCCAGATTAAAGATGTTGGGTATGTGTTATATTATTTGCACGAGTAGTAGTGTTTGAGCATCTACGCCAAGAACGCAAGGGGGTTAGAGGGGGGGTGTAAGGGGCAATGCCCCTAGAAAAAAAAATCTTCCTCGGGAAACGTGTCACCTACCTTGGGAAATGTGTCATGTATTTAGGTGGTTTTTCGACACATGGTTTTTGTCGATGGTTTTCTATTTTTCGGTTAAGGAATTAGGGTTTTGGAGTAATCTAGGTCATTGGGTTAGGGATTTGGATGTTGTTGGCTCCTATATGTATATTTTATTGTAAACATTGTATCACAATGAATGAATTAATATATAATATGTTGGTTTTCCAGGGGAAAAATATCTGTGTAATGTTTGTATTTTCCATTGTATCTTTTCTGTTCTTTTTATGAATATCTGTTTATTGTAGATATTATACAAGGATAGAATCTACAAAAGAGAGCTCAACAATATCACTATTAAAGATAAGTTTCTCATTCATGTCATTGATGAATTGTTAGATGAACTACATGGAGAAATCTATTCACAAAGTTGGATCTTTTTTCAGGGTATCATCACATTAGAATGAAGGAAGAAGATATAAAAAGAAAACATTATGAACTCATGAAGTCCATTATGAATATTTGGTTATGCCATTTGGCCTTACAAATGCACCTTCCATAGTCCAAGGGTTGATGATTCCATTTTCAAGGCCTTCCTTTGAAAATTTGTGTTATTATTTTTTGATGATATACTAATCTATAACATGTCTTGGGAGGATCATGTCTGACATGTTGACAAGGTTCTACAACTACTAAATTAAGAAGAACTATATGCCAAACCATCCAAATGTTTCTTTGGGTTGAAGGAGTCATATTTTATCTCATGAAGGTGTCAAGGTATACCCTAACAAGATTAAGGCCATGATGTACTAGTCGATGCCCAAAACATTGAAGAATCTTAGAGGATTTTTGGGTTTGACAGGTTACTACTGCAAGATTATTCGGAACTTTGGAAGAATAGAAACACCTTTAAAGAACATTAACTAAGAAGGATGTATTTTCATGGACTCCAGAGGAAACTCAAGATTTTGAACAACTTAAATAGGTGATTTGCAAATATCCTATCTTGACCATACCAGACTTCACAAAAACATTTATTGTGGGATGTGATGCATCGAGAAATGGAATTGGTGTTGTTATAATGCAAGAAGGAAGGTCCCTTTATTTTGAAATTCGAACACTCAAGGGAAAGGACCTACACAAACCTATTTATGAGAAGAAAATGATGGAAATACTACATGCATTGAAGAAATGGTTACCTTACCTAATAGGTAGGCACTTCAAGCTCAAAACATATCATGATAGTCTTAAATACTTCTTGGAACAAATACTATCTTTAGAAGAACAACAAAAGTGGGTGACCAGGATGTTGGGTTATGATTTTCAAATCATCTATAAAAAATTGCAAGAAAAATGTTGTCGCAAATGCACTCTCAAGAAAGAATGAAGATGTTGAGGCCTTTCTATGTGCTATCTCGATCATACATCCCGATTGGATAATAGAACTGAGGGATGAATGGAAGAATGATGAAAACATTTGGAATCTCATTCAAAGGTTGCAAAAAGATTCCAGTGCATCAGATACATTTACATGGAAAAATGATTCACTATGGTACAAAGATCGCTTATATTTATGTAAGAACTTCCAACTCAAACAAAAGGTATGATTGGAATTTCACACCTCTCCGGTAGGAGGGCACTCAGGATTTTTGAAGACCTACCATAGGGTCAAGAAAGAATGCTTTTGGGATGGCCTTAAAACTGATTTTCAAAGGTTTGTGGCAGAATGTATGGTTTTCCAACAAAATAAGGTGGAAACAATTAAGACCCTAGGTCTTTTACAACCATTAGCCATCTCAAGTCAGCGCTGGTAGGAGGTTTCCATGGATTTTATCACACGGTTACCGAAGTCTGAAGGAAAGAGTGTCATCATAGTGATTGTTGATAGACTAACCAACTATGCACACTTTTATGCACTCTCTCATCCTTTCAAATCCAGTACAATTTCCACCACATTCACAAAAATAGTTCAAAGCTACATGGAATCCCAAATATTATTGTAAGTGAAAGATATGCCATATTCATTGGATATTTTTGGACATAATTGTTTTCTTCTTTGGGTACTCAATTGGCTCATAGTTCATCCTATCATCCTCAATATGATGGAAAAACCAAGATAGTGAAAAAAATTCTAGAAGGCTACCTTTGTTGCTTTGTCTTTGATAAACAAACACAATGGTTCAAATGGTTATCCTTTGCAAAATGGTGGTATAAAACTTCCTTTCATATTGCAACAAAAATGACACCATTTATGGCACTCTATGGATACCACCCACCTTCTATCACTTCTTCTCTAAAATAAAAATCTAAGGTTCAAGCAGTGGAATATCACATCGAGCATGAACAACAAGTTCTCCAACTCTTAAAGGAAAACTTGACCATGTCACAAAATCGCATGAAACAACAAGTAGATCAACATCATATTGAAAGAAGTTTTGAAGTAGGGGATTGGGTATTTTTAAGACTACAACCATACAAACAGATGCCCATCAAACAAGCTAAGAAGGATAATACATTATCACCAAAGAATTATGGACCTTATAAGGTGCTGCAAAAGATTGGTACTATGGCATACAAATTGAAGTTTACTGCATCTTCACGAGTACACCCAATTTTCCATGTTTCATTCTTAAAGAAGGTTATAGGTGACAAAATCCCAATTCAAACGATATTTCCAGAACTTGACCAGGAAGGAAAAATCATATTGGAGCCTGAAGCTATCATTGACACAAGAATTATCCAACTAAGGAATAGATCCATTTTAAAGTATCTCATTAAGTAGAGGAAACTACCTCCTAAATATTCCATTGGGGAAGATGAGTATTTTATACAGAAGAATCCAAAACTACTCGAGCATTTTGGAAAACACTTGTCCAAGGGGGAGGGCCATTTTAATCCCTAAATAGTGGAACATTACCCCTTAATTGGGGCATATTACATTAGTAATGTTATTTTATTTATGTCAGCTTGGGTCCATTAGTTGTAATTGTACCTCCTAGTCTCCTATATATACCAAGGATACCTTTTTCATTTGGAATCATGTTGTATTTGGAAATTTATGTGTTGTATAAGGAGGTTTCTCCCTCGAAGAGGGTTATTATCTGAAATCCTATCTATTTCAAGGCGTTGAGTGCTTATTCTGAGGTTTTTTTATGCTATTTTGATATTTGGTTGTTAACATACATTACAAATTTAATATGAGAATCCTTGTATGTATTAATGTTCAATTATGAAATGTGTGTTTATTTAAACTATCTCGTCCATACATTATATATTAACAACATAGTTTAATTAAACTAGTATCCACATACTAAAGTTCCACATGTCAATCTGCATGTTTAATTAATTCACATAACTATCATCATCATAAACATATAACAATGAAAATAATATCCCACAACACATAAATAGGTCTAGATATATACATATCTAATGTCTATATCATTCTAACTAAACTCAACAAATTCTAAGCAATGAATCACTAAGATAAGTAAAAATAAAATTTCTAACCTTCTAAGGGAAAATTATAGGTTGCTACATTTACAAATACCTAGAACACCATTATGATCTAGAATACACTAATCCCTCCATGCATGTCTTTCCATTTATCTTCCCATTTTAACCTATACAACAATAAATATCTTTCAATAACATCATGAAATGAAAAATTCAAATCAAAATGTGGATTGCAATGAAATGAGAATAACAAAAAAAGGAACCTTTCTCATCCCAGGAAATAAAAAAAACATTTTTTCTAGGGACATATGAACTAACCTTATATCACAAATATCCTTTTCATCTAACGAACTATTTATGACATTTTAAGTGTAGGTGAAATTTGTTTCATGTCATTCCATGCTTTGTGTTTCCATGGCATGCCTTGCCTTGCCAGACCATGCCTTTCCATACCTTTCCCTACCTTTCCATGCCATTTGTTGCCTTGCAATTCCATGACATGTCATACATTTGCTTGTCATGCCATGCCATACCTTACCTTTCCATGCCATTTATTTCCTTTCCTTTCCTTTCCATGCCATGACTTTCCTTGCCATGCCATGCCTTATCTTCACATGCCATGCCTTGATTTTCCATGCCATGCCATGCCATTCCATGGCTTTTCTTTCCTTTCCATGCCATGCCTTGCCTTTCCATGCCATTCCATGTCATTCCTTGCCTTGTTATGCCATGCCTTTCCTTGCCTTGCCATGCCATGCCATTCCATCCCTTTCCATGTCATTCCATCCCTTTCCATGCCATTCCATTCCTTTCCTTACCTTTACCTTCCATGCCATGTCATGCCATCTCTTCCCATGCCATGCCATGGCATCCCTTGCCTCTCTATGTCATTCCTTTCTATGCCATGCCTTTTCATGCCTTAATTTACCTTTCCTTTCGATGTCGTGCATTGCCTTGCCTTGCAATGTCTTTCCATGTTATTTGTTTCCTTTCTTTCCCATGCCAAGACTTGACTTTCCATGCTTTGTCATGCCATGTTATTCCTTTCTTTTCCATGCCATGCCATTCCATGTCTTTCCTTGTCATTCCTTTCCATGCCATGCCTTGCCTTTCCTTGCCATGCCATGACATACCATGCCTTTCCTTGTTATGTCATTCCTTTCCTTTCATTGACTTTCCATGTCATGCCATGCCATCCCTTTCCATGTCATTCCATTCCTTTCCTTTCCTTTCCATGTCATTCCTTTCCTTTCTTTGTGTTTCCATGTTATGTCATGCCTTGCATTGTGTTTCCTTTCCATGTCATGCATTTCCTTTCCTTTCCTTGCCTTGCCTTTCCATGCCTTTCTTTTCCTTGATATTCCATGACATGCCTTAAATTTCCTTCCCTTGACATGCCATGGCATGCCTTGCCTTTACTTGCCATTCCATCAGATGTCATTCCTTCCATTGCCATGCCATTGTGGTGAGAATTATCTCATTGCAGACATGTTGAGTTCCCCTCTCTTGGGTTTCCTAAAACTGATATAGCCTCTAACAAATGGACACTAAAATCCTCCTAACAAACCATTCTATTTTATTTCAGGAGGGTGGAGAGAGAAGGATAAAAAGTATGTGCATATGATTTCTGGCATTTGTCCTCATCACTCTGATGGTTGAGCTCCAATCAAAGCAGCTCCTTTGTGAAGTCAAGCCTTTAATAACAAAAGAACCTTCTCCTACTACTATATATGATAAACTAATATAAATCCTACCTATTGTTAACTTATAAAAGATGATAAAATAGACAAGAAATAAATGAGAGAGTTTAAGAGAAATAGGCCAAGTTCTTATATTAAATGAAAAACATGAAGCTTACATCCTGATGATGTTGCAACCCTCCAAGATTCTTTCCTTAGCCCTTGAACATGAATCTAGATCAATATTCTTCACACAAACAAAAGTTTCAAACTTCTAACAAAATCATAAGTTTGGTATTCTTTCCTTCCATCCCCTTCTCAATCTGAAATGTCATGGTTATATAGTTGCAGAAAGGGTTAACCACTAGGGTAAATCATGAATATGGTTGAGGATAAGTTGGATTAGGTTGGGATTTGAGTTATCTTCATGGTTATTATTTATACCAAGACAATATAAAAGGAGGATTGAATCATATCTTGAGGAAAAAAATAAAACAAACCAAGAACCATCCATAAAGTCCTCGAAAGATGCCCCTAGATTCATGGGATTTGACCAAATCTACATGGTCTCTCCACTAGAAGGGAATATAGAGCGACCTAGTAATCCCCCTAACACTACGTAAATGTAATGGTCATTCCCCCAGAGTGAAAATGGGAGTGACCATGGTCAAACAGAGCCAGTACTGAGTGAAAAAGGCCAAATTGTCATGGTTTAAAGGTATCTTCTTCTTCTTGATGCTCAATGGGATGTAATGGATCATTCATGCATGGTTTTGAGGTGGAAAAACTTAGGAAAATTTTGACAAATAAGGTACGAAACTTAGTATAATGGACCATGGAATTTGTGACACTTACGACATCGAGAAGGGTGATGTGCGACACTTAGAAAAGTGGTACAAAATGGGGTATAATAGATGCCCCCCAAAGTGTTAGATTAGAGGAGAAAAATGATGGCTGAAACACTTTGTTATAATGTCGAATCAAGGGGATGAAGTCATAAGAACTATTGGAAAGAAAACAAACATCCATCATTATACATATATCATCCCCGAGGTAGGCATATCCATACTCGAAATCATATAACTCAAAGCATGGCCGCCAACCAATACACTGTGGATCCATGAAATCATTGACTAAGGATATGGCCACCAAATATACAATGTGTATCTATATATCCATGAATCAATCATAATGTAGCCATGAGATTGTACACAATGTATCTACAATATGATAAAACAACATAGCCATGGACCAATACAATGTGGATCTATGTCACAATATATATCACAACTTCATAATCTCCATCGCATCCTAGGGAAGGAATATAACAAAAATGAGTGTTTACTAGATAGTCCCTCTAGGGTATTCAATATCGATCTTGAATAGTACAAATATATCCATGTGAATAGAGGTCTTGGTGTCAAACATGGTAGAAACCACTTGATTATTGGTCAATGATGTAAAATTTTAACGTGTTAGGGACACCACCAATGATGAAAATGATTCCCAAGGTACTGCAATACATTCCCATGAATGTGAATAGATGAGTTGAAGTTGAACATTTGCAGAATCATTCGATCATAGGTTAATTATGTTAACCTACTGTCGAAAGTGAGGAAGCCTACCATTGGGCATGCAGGTCCTAAGGTACTGACTGGTTTCTAAATCTAATTTCTTGATAATGGGCTAAAGTCGACAGGAAAACACTGGTCAAAGGAGGGCCATGATGTATCCCCAATCATCGACACAAAATGAATAGGGATAGTAATGAATAGTGATGGATCAAATGATGGTGAACTAACAGAAGGGTGAAAATGCAAAGGTTGACTTCTCTTGAACACATGGTGGCACAATGAATGACTTTGCAACATTGAATCAACAAAGAGAAAATACCAAGTATGATGATGTGATGACAACCAATCGATCTCTTCGAAGGAGTCCAAAGAGTATGATGACGCATGGAAGGTGTCGAAAACCAAGGATTCTCTTATGAAGGAGTCAAAAGAGTATGACGACACATGGGATTCAAGCAAGTTCCATGTCCAAGGGAAATACAAAGCTTCCATAATGATAAAATTCTTGACCCACTTATCAAATTTCCCCCCCACCCAGATAGGCGAGTACCTATTTTTTTTTTAGAGAGATCAAGGAGGATAAAAAAATCTCGGTTAACTCATCTTCGATGAGTCCCATATTCACATGTTTAACGAACCTGAAGAAGAAAGGGCTCGGTCCCAGATGGGTCCTTCCTTGTGTAGATTTTACAAGTCCAAGGAAATAAAACTTGATGGTCTTTTTATATTTAGAGAGTCTAAAAACATTTGATAAATAAGACTCCACAATTGACTTTTTTGTTAAGTTAGTCCCTAGGGTTGTAAAAAGTATAAAATAATACATCGGAGAACTCTTCTAATCATGATTTACTAGAGTATTCATTTTTTGTAATAAGTCTAACGAAGCTGAAAAAGGGGTAAAATATCACTTGAAAGATGCCCTTTCTAACTTTTTAACGAGTGTGAAAGGAAACAATATCACTTGATAATATTTTCATGTTTAGAGAGTCTAAAAAGAGATGAAAGGAGACCCCAAAGATTTCCTTTTTCATATAGCTTTTATGAGTCTGAAAAAAAGATAAAAGTATAATTGGTAACCTATTCTCATGTATTAACGAGCACGAGAAAGAAAACAAACTAATCTCAGTAATGTATTCTCATGTATATACGAGCACGAGAAAGAAAAAATAATAAGATCGTTCATTATTTTCACTTTTAGGCAAGCTTGAAACAAAGTAAGACTATGCTTGGGTAGGTTTCATTTTTTGTGAGCTTTAAATTGGAAAATAAACTATGCTTGGAACTTCCCAACGTGAATTCCAAATGTTTCAAGAGATACGCATGGGTCATTTGTACTTTTCCCCCAAATTAAGGAGCTAGGGGATTAAATCCATCATGACACTAAGGGGTTGGAGACATTCCCCCCAAGATTTGTTTCATTTGCCGGATCTTCTTCACTCGAAAATTTCTATATCCAATATAAATATTGGTTACTAATGGGAAAATGTTCACTAGAGAGAGCGGAAGAAATAAGATTAATTGTGTATGGAATGAAGAAGGAAGGTTCAGATATGAGATCTAATGAAATACTCGACTCAATTGGAGAGGCAGTTGTTTCAGTTTTTAATGATCTTGACACGTGAATAGAACTATGCTCATAACCTCTGGGTTCTATTCCCTGACCTCTATTTCATTTTTTAATGAGCTTGACACAAGAAAATGACTATGCTCGGAGACCTCTACTTTATCATGGCTTCTAAGAGGACAATTCTTTGGAAGGAATACATGTCAAGGGACAATCTCTGATCATGGATTCCAAGAGACCTTTGCTATATGGAAAAACTACACTCTGGAAGGATCAAGTTATAATATCCCTATCAAAGAGATCACCCATGTCAAGTATCATATCTAAATCAAAAGAAGGGAGAGATTCCTTCTCGTTTAGAGTTGAATGCATGGGATAGGTTGGTACATAATTGATATGGATTTTATGAGAAGAATGAAATTAATATAGATTATTAAAATATGCTTAACACATAATAATAGAGATACAGTAAAACTAGTTTTCTATCAATAAGGAAATAAGATGAAACTGTAAAATGCAGTGGAAAACAAGCTTCCTAGAATGGTGGTGGCCTATCCTTGAGAAGAGATGTGACGACTATGCTCATTCGCAAGAAGATGGTTGCAATGAGGCTCTGAAGGCATTTTACAATAAACAGGAATGCAAAAAACCCTAGACATCCAAAAACCTAACCCTAGGAGATGAAGCACCAAAAGTCATGTGGGCCCCGTTTGGGTAAGTTAGTACATCAACTTCTCGGGGTTGTAACTTCTGCATACGATCTCCATTTTAGGCGCATGATAGACTATTGGAAAGGTATAACTGATAATAACAAATTTTTATTGGCCCAAGTCAATGCCTTTAGTAGTCACTTGGGCCCCAAATCCCCAAAAACATCGTTTAGGGCCTCAAAACGACCTCGAAAGTTTGGAACCTGAAAAACTGTCGAAAACTTGCCAAGGTGAAAAACTATTTTTTGAGCTAGTGGAATAGGTGGGTGGCCATCGATATCCACCTGGATCAATCCTCCCTCCTTAGGAAGCTATGGTCTCCATTGCATTGACTTCCCCCATCAGATGAGGAAATTTCTACTGAATTTGGCCCCAGGTGACCCACTTTCCTTGGTGCAGGAGCTGCTTTGCTTTGAAAACTCAATAAAGCTGGATTCTTTGTTGTCTAGTGCCCTTTATATGTGTGTCCATGATATTATCACTGGATTCATGTTGCATGCATTCAGGGTTGAGCTCTGTTGGTTTCAACTACTCTATTATCTCTGAGGTGTCCAATAATGGTGGGAAACATGGCCAAATGAGAGCCAAGTTGAAGACGGGATGCAGACCAAGGAAGGGGGGAATTTTGAGCTCAAAAGCATTGTCACCAAAAACCTTGGTGTTACGAGGAAAAACTATCTATGTCTAGGGTGAACCACAACAGACAGAAATGACTGTAGAAATAACTCTATCCCAACAACATGCTATATAAACCAATGTGCAAGCAAGATAAGAAAGAGGCCTACCTTGTCTATATGTTCGGTGATGTCCATTGTTGAGAACTTTGACCTAAAGCTATATACCTACAACAAGTTCTCAAAAAACAAGAGAAAATAAGTAGATGGTGGAAATATAATAGGTTAGCACATTAGATAGCATAATCCATCAATATACATAACAAATACACCCATGGATAATAATATATATATATATATATATATATTTGTAAGATATCAATTGGACAGGAAAGGAGTATTTCTATTAATAAATGATTAACAGAAGTGAAAATATTATAGTCTTCTGTGTCGGCACGGTTTGGAACCAAGAATCTGAGTTGCTTCCAACTGGGCCTCCACCACTTCAATCCTCCACTAAAGGCAAGCTCATATAAGGGACACAAAGAGGTTCTCCATCAATAAGGGAAGATCTTGGGGGCTGAACACTGTATTCATAATTAAAGGACAAAGGGATACTAACTCAATATGAAGTAAATAACTTCTCTAGAGTAACTTTTCTCTCAAAGTTGAATTCTCTCCTCTTTTCCACAAGTTGGAATTAGCTTCTTTATAGCCTTCAAAATGCAACTGAAGAGTCGATTCATAACATTTCTATTATATGGAAGGCCAAGGATCAGAGATCTCCTGTCGTGACATGGAAACACGACATTTAATTTTGATTTTCTGGCACAAATACTGATGTACGTGGGTTGTAGTGGAGTAGCCTATGTATACACTTGTTGTATAGGGTGCAAGATGTGTACAAGTGGAAAATTTTATATTTTTGTCTCTGGTCATTAGTAACAGGGAAGAAAAGTCTGCATAGGGAAATGGAATAAGGCCCTCTCTGCAAGATTGCATAGGGTGAGGAAAATATTGCTCTAACATATACCCCCTAATGTGTGAGGCTAGAGGAGTATCTACAATGGCCGAAATACATTATAAATAACCTAGAGGTGGAGTGGTAAAGAACCATCTAGACGAACTCAATTGCTCATTACATTCTGCACTGACTTTGTATACATGGCTGCCAAAAATACACTGCATATCCATGTGAAAATGTACCAAATAAATGTTTGTGGCCATGAATAGGAAAATACAAATGTGGTTACATACCAATAGATGTCATAGTCATGAGAAAGGCCCAATAGTACCAATCTAAAACCAAATTTGAAGATGTTTGTATACCATGGAGTACAATCTGATCTCCCATGATCACTAAAGTCATATAGGTATTGGTCTAATGAAAAGGAATCAACAGCTCAGGAAAGTTGTGGCCACATAGTAATGTCTTCAAGTCTTCTACACAATTCATCACAGGTGTAATTCTACATCATGTGAATAAAGGATTTGAGGTCAAACATAATGAGACATCATTTGATTACCGGTCATTGATGTATACCGTAAACAAATGGGAGAAAACCTATAGATAATGAAAGTAGGTATCAAGGCACCAGGTACATTCTTACAAGTGTGAATAGAGGAGTCGGTGTCGAACACCTAAAGAATCCATCGATCATGAGATATTGATGTATTACCAACTATTGATGGTGAGAGAGCCTGCCACTAATCATTGCAAGCCTCAAGGTACTCATAAGACACTACGTCCCATTTCCATAGTAAATGGGATGATGTCAATGGAAAGACACCCAATGAAAGGAGAGAATTAAGGCATCTTTGATCAATCAAAATGGGGTACAAAGCAGGATCTTCATGATTTGGTGGATGTTGGATGAAGAACAAGCTCATGAACCAACGACCCTGTGTGTCTTTCGCATGTGACAAGTGCAAGTGATACATAAAAAAGACCCTTTGAATAGCATCCAATGATGAAAACTGCTGAAAAAGGCGAGGAAACGGCCAATAAGGCTAATGGAATCCAAGACACTGTATGAATCCCAATGTGTGAATAAATGTCTTGCCGTCGAACACAAGGGAAACCACCTAGTCAATGACCAATGATTTATAGTCGACTACTGAGTTCAAGGTTACCTACCAATGATGAAAGTAGGGCTAAGGTGCATGATAGGACTAAAGTATCATGTGATTCTAAGACAAATCGAGGGTATGGATGACATGCAAATTCAAGAGTTCTGAGGAGTGGCCGACACAGGTTGATAGATTTCCTTTGAACAAGAGCATGATACATATGGTGGAATATGGTAGCATAGACCCACTTATGAAATCATGAGATGCAAGAGGCATCAATGAAATTATCTGTAGGGATTGGAAGAGTAACCAGTTGGTAGAGAAGACTCTATAACGAGCTTAACTTCTTAAGGCCATGCTAAACCCAAAATTATGATAAATGGACTCAAATAACTTTGTGCTATGTTCAAAGGCAACATGACTGTTGTTGATATAAGATAATACTCCCTTCCCACCCGTTTTTTTTTTTGTTTTTTTTCATAACAAATGAATGTTATGATACATAGGAGGAAACGAGTGTCACAAGTAAGAAAAACTAGTTCCAGTAGTGGAAAATACCTATGCTCAATGCATGGAATGTCTCCTCCTAGGTATAGGGTGTCAAATTGCGAAGGATATAAACAAGGCTCTACTTGGTTGAGGATGCAAGACTGTCGAGGGAAACGGTTTGTAACGCAAAGTGAGAACCGACTATAGGCTCAATACTGCAAGTATTGGCATGCCATGCAATCACAACTTAATGCCAAGAAATGTATTTTTTTATATCTTTTAGTCTACTTGGTGTGAAAAAGGGGTAAATTTTTGCCAAATAATTGCATTTCAAAACCAATTTACTAGTGTGAAAAAGACAAGTTCAGTCAACAATATTTTTGCTTTTTGATAACAAGTCGGAAAAGAGATTAACTAAGACTCATGATATTTTAAATCCAATTTAACGAGTGTGAAAGGGACAAATCACTCAACAATATTTTTCATTTTAGACGAGTCGAAAAAGATCTTAAATTAAAATCATTTGGGAGTCCACAAGGTATAAGGTCACATGTTTTTGAATGAGAAATGAGGCTTACCATAAAGCCATGTATGACTTACAAAGGACTCCTGGTCCTGTTGAAAAAATATCTGCATGGGTACCAAATGCAGAAGGGGGTCTAACTAGGGCACCCATGTTCGGTAAGTCTCTACCACTTGAAAATGACACAAGTTTATAATAGATGGTAGGTTTTTTGTTGCAACAAATGGGTTCATACCTAGGGCATAAAGAGCGATAGTTATAGGATAATTCAAAAATGCATAATGAAATGGATACCTATCCTATATGCTGGGTAATGAACATACTTGCCCAAGGTGATAAACGATTGACAAAATATTGAAATCTACAAGAATCCCAAGTTAAAACTGCAAAAACCAACTTGATCCACTTTTGTATTAGTCCATTAGGTGCAAAAATGGTTTAAAACTATAGAAAGTGGGTAAAAATAATTTATAAATAGTAATAAAATAAAAAATTACTATACCATTTTGATATTTTACCCAACTAGTGAAAATTGGACCAAAATTCCTCCAAGATTCAAACAACGATTGCAGGAGCATCTGGCAATGAAATCACGAGCCATCTGGATCAAGTAATTCTTGTTATCTTTCTCTTCACTTTCAATGGTTTAAAATTTTGAATTAGGTCTTAAATTTTTAGTTATTTAAGGTGCAAAGTATAGATTTCAGTGTACACGGGATGGCCTTGATTAGGTCATGTATATGACGAGGTATACGCTCCTTTTTGAACTACATGGGGCATATATTGATCCCTACACATGACTGTGTGTCAAGGAAGCCACATACATGTACGCAAATGACCAATTTGAAGGGTTATAACTCAAAATTTTAATTGTTTTTGACAGGATGGTTCTTGAATGGTGAGAGAGGGAACATGCAGAGGTTGATGCCACCGTAGACCGAGATCTGGGGGTCCAAATGGTTTTAAAGCGATGTGGATTGTATAAGTTTTGGGCACTCAAAGGAATGCGAGATGAGGTGAGGTTGTTGGAGTTGTTGGTGGGTTAATGGGACTCTGATAGTGAAAGATTCAATCTCAATGGGAAACCATTGAGAATTGAGGTAGAGGACATTTAATTTATGACTTGTCTATCATGCCAGGGGAGGTTGTGAACCTCAAATCACGTGGATCAGGTAGCGGGATGAGGATATAAGAATATATCAATGCCCACTGTGTAGCAGGGAATCCTAGTTTAGGGTGTCAAGTCCCTATCCAAGCAATAAATAACCTTAGTTTGAAGATCATTGTCCTTGTCTTGACCATGATCACAGGATTGGCCTCATTGCACAAGGCATCGAGGCCTCTCATGTTCTATGCAATGCAGTGTGCAAGAACCCTAGTGTATGACTGGTGTACCTCACTACTGGAAAATATGAAGAGCCAATTGATGGAGTGCAAGCATGGAGGTGAAAGAAATTTTGGGTTTTCCTCCATCTTCTGATGTTTATTTTTTGAGTGGGTTTTAGTTTTGGGACCTAGAGTTGAGATTCTTCGTTGGGGACATCACGATCTAGCCATGGCACGGTGGACCGAGGTGATGAGGCGAAAGGGAGGAGGTAGGGTTACAACGCCCTACAATGAGGACTTATTTTACTAGTGGCGGTGATAGGTCATTTCTTTGGATGACTATCCCTACAAGGGGATCAACTTCAGAGGAGATCCAGACATGCCGCATCCACCAGGGTCCGTCTATGGTGACATAGGTATGTCAAATTATTTTTACATATTTCATTTTTTTGTATTTTTGTATAATTAGGACAAAAATATTTTTGGATGGTGCTTAAGTATTGACTAGACTTTGTGTGTTACAGAAGTGGGTCCACGATAGCAGATGGTGGTTTCCCTCTACATATAAGGAGGAACTGGGGAGATGAGGTGATGGGAGGAGAATCCGAGAGGGTCTTACAAAATGTGTAGGGTAACCTATCGTGTTTGAATCACAGGATACCCATGGTTCAGGTAGAGGATATGCCTGAAGCCATGGAACAACATGTAGTTGGTGTACCCAGGGCATGGGTACAACTATTTTGGCGTCTCGCAAATGACGTGGTTTCCTACCATGACACACATCTAGTGCCACAGGCGTAGATGTCATGGGATATTGTAATACTGGTTGTACATGTGTATTGAGGGGTGTTAGCCCCATTTTGTACTGTAAACACAATATGTTTTTAAATATATAAAAAAGGATCTTTGGCTTTACTTATATTCTATAATGTGTACATTGATTAAATGGTTTTCTTTACTTCTAATTATGTGACAAATTCCAATCTAAAACAATGTTAGCAGAAGCACGGGATACATGATTAGAACTCATAGGAATATGATAATATGTAATAAAATCAAATTGTCGTTCTAAAAGATGTACTCGTAAGAATCATCAGAGTAACGTAGGATCATGCACGCGGTAACGATCATTCAACTAACGTACTACTAACTAGGAATCCAGGAAAACTTATAATGAATGAATGCCATGTGAGATAGCATCGCAAAAAAGTTATATAACAATGCTATATTCGACCACATTATTCATCGATGTCCCTAGGCATATACCACTTGAAGACACCAGTAGACCCTTGGGTGAGTAAACTACCCAAGTGGCATAAGCCAAGTTCCATTTGTGATGAATGGCCCCATCTATGAATCCTAAGTATACCGATGACTCCATTGACATCTGTCAACCAAGTGAAAAATCGATAAGAAACCCAAAGACGAAAAAGAAAAGAGATATATACACTAAATTACATTAGTATAGAAAGATTTTCTCCCAAGCTTGAGGCTTAAGTGTAATATCTTTTCAAGTAGAGAGGATTCCTCAGCTTGGCCAACTTATTCCCTTCGTAATCTTCTAACTCAGAGGATCCTTTTTCTAGAACATGTTGCACGATGTAAGGACTGTGCCACATGGGATTAAAATTGCCTACCGCCAGCAGTTCTTTGGCTTGATCATATAAGAAGACCAAGTCACCCTTGGTGTACAACTGAGGACAGATAGACTTATCGTACTGGATTCGCCAATTCTATTACGAGAAAAATCTCTCTATGGCTAGGGTGAACCACAACAAATGGAAATGATTGCAGAAATCAAATTTATCCCAAAAACATGCTATATAAACCAATGTGAAAGCAATATAAGAAAGAGGCCTACCTCGTCGAGATGTTCGATGATGTCCACCATTGAGCACTTTGACCCAAATCTATATACCTACAACAATTTCTCAACAAACAAGCATATGGTGGAAATATAACAGGTTAGCAAATTAGATAGCATAAGCCATCAATATACATAAAAAATACGCCCATGGATAATAACACATGTATTTGTAATATATCAATTGGACGGGAAAGGAGTATTTCTATGAATAAATTATTAGCATAAGTGAAAATATTAGAGACTTTCGTGTCAGCACTGTTCAGAACCAAGAAACCGAGTTCCTTCCAACTGGGCCTCCACCACTTCAATCCTCCACCAAAGGAAAGCTCATATAAGGGAGACAAAGAGTTTCACCATCAATAAGGGAAGAGCTTGGGGGATGAACACTATGTTCATACTTAAAGGACAAAGGGATGCAGACTCAATATGAAGTAAATAATTTCTCCAGAGTAACTTTGCTCTCAAAGTTGAATTCTCTCCTCTTTTCCACGGTTCGGAATTGGCTTATTTATAGCCTTCAAAATGCAACTGAAGGGACGAGTTGAAATGCTTCTAGTATATGGAAGGCCAAGGATCATAGATCTTCTATCGTGACATGGAAACCTATCATTTAATTTTGATTTTCTTGTACAAATCCCGATGTACATGGGTTGTAGTGGAGCAGCCTGCATATACGCTTGTTGTATAGGGTGCATGATGCGTATAAGTGGAAAAATTATATTTTTTTCTCTAGAATTTAGTAAAAGGGAAGACAAGTCTGCATAGGGAAATGGAATAAGGCCCTCTCTACAATATTGCATAGGGTGAGGCAAATCTTTCTCTAACACTTGGTGATGGTGTACGACCGATAACTGAGTGCGAGAAGCTTCTGATGGGGCCCTATAAGGTGTGCTTTCTGAAAATGCAACCAAAATTTGTCACCCACCTGAAACTTATGTGCCACCTAATGTTGATCATGGAATTGCTTGTCCTTTACATTAGACTTTTGTAGAATATATTGAACCTGTTTCCAGATGTGCTAGATCTACTCAATGAACTGGGTGGATTTGTCAGCTTTTGGTTGAGCAGGGGATGATTCAGTCGAGGTGGTCACCAGGGGTAGTGCAACATCCATGGGGCCCAATGGTTGGAATCCCAACCCCACCTGAAAGGGGTTGTGTCCATTTGAGCTATGTAGGGCTCGGTTGTAGGTATTCTAGACATAGGGAAGACTCTCATCCCATGTGCAGGGGTGTTTTGAATTGTACATGCACATGATATGTACGACCATATGATTGACGACCTCAATTTGGCCATCTATCTAGGGGTGGAAGGCAGTGGATTTGGTGAGCTTGGTATCTAGCAGTGACTAGAGGCTCGACCAAAATGAGTTGAGGAACCGACTATCACGATCTGAGATAATGGTTTGTGGGATCCTAAAATGTACCCATACTCATTCAAATAAGAACTTGGTAGTGGCTTCTGTTGTGATTTTCTTGTTGCAGGTGGCTAGAATCACCATCTTGGAAAAACCAATCAACAACCACAAAAACACAGTCATTTCCCCTCTTGGTGGATGGGAGGCCCGAAATGTAGTCCATTGAGATGGATTACCATGGCCTGTTAGGAGTAGGCAGAGGGGTGTACACGCCCTATTTCTTAGTGGTTGGTTTGGAAATAACATAGGCGGTATAGGACCTGCTATACTTGTTGACATCCTGTCGAAGTTTCGGCCAGTAGAATTTTTTCTATAGCACTTCCACTACCTTTTCAATGCCAAAGTGTCCTGCCACCTGACTGTAGTGAGATTCCTAAATCATCTTCACACACTCTCTTGATGGAACAAAGAGATGGCCCAGAAGACACAAAATATCGTCCTAAATATGGAAATTAGAGACCACCGAGTTGGCGCCCAACATTTGGTAGGTGGTGGATAATTCAGGGTCTGTCACATAGAGGTGGGGCAATTTGGAGGTCTCGTGGCCTCAATATTCTATCACTTTGGTGAGTGTCATGGCGAGAGGTCGGATGAGCTAGTTAGAAACTCAATTCGTACTTCTTTTATTATACTTGATGATGAGGTGGAACTGCTATAAGTATGTTGACCACTTCTGATGGCAATCATTCTGCAATTTTCCTTGGGTTTGCATGAACTTTTGTGGCTTGTGATCAGTCTAAATGACTATCTCCTTCCCAAGAATGAAATGTCTCAATTGGAGGTAGGCTTGCATAATGAAGTACATTTATTTTTCATAATTATGGTACTTATGGACAACATATGATAGTGTCTAACTATGATATTCCACGGGGTGTCCATGTTGAGTGAGAAAAATGCCCACAACATAGTCTGAAGCATCTGTCTCGATCTCAAAGGGATGTTGCAGGTACGGTAATGAAAGTATCGGGTATGATAAAAAAATATTCTTCAATTCATCAAAGGCTTGTTGTTGGGACATGCCCCACACAATTGTTTCCTTACCGCCACCCCTGATTACTTAGCTGAGGGCCCATGCGATATGAGAGAATCCCAGCAAAAACCTGCGACAGAAATTGGCGAGGCTGAAGAAGCTCCAAAGTTCATTAAGTGTGGTTGGGGTTGGCTGGTCATGGATGACCTATATCTTGGATAGGTCCACATGCACACCATGTTGATCAATGATGTAGCATAATTAATGGACCTTGTCCATGCCGAAGGAGCATTTTTCCAAGTTTGCATATAGTTTGTGTTGTCGTAGGGTGTGCAGAACCTCTTGAATATGCTGCAAGTGTTCCTCCCAAGTATTCCTGTAGATGAGTATGTCATAGAGCTACACCACTAGAAAATTATTGGTCAAAGGTTATAAGATATCATCCATCATCATCCTAAATGTTTTTGGAGAATTTTTCAAACCAAAGGGCATGACCAACTATTCAAAAAGACCTTCTTTTGACTTGAAGGCAATCTTCCATACTTCTGTTTGTTCTATTGGGACCTGGTGGTAGCCAGACTTTAGATCAATATTACCAAATTATTTGGTCCCCATGATCTAATCAAGGAGGTTGTATATTTGGGGAATCAGGTATCGGTTTCGGACTATGATTTTACTCAGGTCCTGG
The DNA here is from genome assembly GCA_010110895.2 of Picea sitchensis. Classification (NCBI taxonomy): domain Eukaryota; kingdom Viridiplantae; phylum Streptophyta; class Pinopsida; order Pinales; family Pinaceae; genus Picea; species Picea sitchensis. Next base: position 44,304 of record SNQJ01S0007429.1, on the reverse strand, counting down.
TAATCAATGCAAATTCACTAGGTCTCGTCTTTCTTCTGCATCAGCATGATTGAGCTCTCAAAAAGCGATGATATATGACATATGTTCCCCTTGTGGAGATGTTCTTGGACATTCCTCTTGATCTCCTCATTTTCTAATAGAGAGTGACGATAGAATCACCCATTGGGTAGCGGTGTGCCTGGGGTCATATCGATGGGATGCTTGAACTGACAGTGAAGACGTACCTCGGTAGGAGAGGATAAGATATCTGAATATTCTTCCATGAAATTATCCACTTGATTTTGTTGTGTGGAGAGATCAACCACAGAGGCCTTGGATGTGGCTGTGATCTTTCTCTCACTTTGAGAGAGAATCATGAAGAGGAGAAATTTCCTGGTCTGAGAGATGACCTTCCTACATTGCTTGGCAGAGATCAAGGAAATAGAACTAGGAGGGTCTAGCTTGGGTATCCTTTACAATTTCATGTTCAAAGTAATAATAACACTACGATGCCTAGACTCATATACAACATGACATTTCCATAAATAAGGTTGGCCCAAAAGAACGTTAGAAACTTGGAGAGGAGCAACATCACCAAATACCTCATCTTTGAAAGGCTTGATGTCGTACGACAATCCACACTGTTGGTTGACGCGAATATCGCTTCCTTGGCAGAGCCATCCCATGGTGTAGGGTTGTGGGTGTGGCATTGTCAGCAAGGCCAATCTCTTGACGACCTCTGCTGAGATGAGGTTATTCTAGCTACCGCTATCAACAATGAAGCACAACAGAGTGCCTTTTACCCACATATGTGAATGGAAGAGGTGCTCTCCTTCTTCTGGCTCGTTTGGTTCACCAGACTGGAGCTTGGTGGTAGAAATAGTGGCACTAGCTTCTGCATCAATGATCCATCTTCCCCTTTCTGGTTCCGACTCAGAGTCAGAACCCACATCTGATTCATAGGCTTTCAGTTCAGCCACCAATGAATTCTTTGAGTGGAAGTCAACAATGTTATGTTAAGGGATCTTATGGAAGTCGCACCACTTCTCGGTATCTTTTTTTGTTTTTGTGGTGTCTTTATTTTCTTACAAATTGTACTGGTTGTCTTGATACTATCCATATTTTCTCTATCCTTTGTTCTGTGGGTTGGGTTTCCCTTTCCTGTATTTCTCTATGAGGGTTTCCTAGGCCCAAATTGTTGAGTCTTTTGTTTGAACTTCTGCTTGATTTTCAAGACATATCAGTAGGCTACGCCCATGGATAAGATGTCTAGAAATTCCATTTTGGTTTAGATTTATCTATGCAGAGCACCACGATACTTGAGCACCAGATGTCACTTTGAATATTTGATACCCAACTTGGTGCGCAAGGTATGGAAGATATTTGTGAACTTTGGCACTGCTTGGTCTCTTTCTTTCCACAGTGTGGTCCATTTGGTATACAAGCCGTCATAACTTCCAACAGGGTAGTATTTTTCCTTAATAAAATCCCAAAAGGATTCCCAAGTGGCAACGATTATAAATAATGAGGGTTCCTTTATTTCCTTTTTCTCACAGAAAGTTTCCCACCAATCTTTAACATGGGGAATGAATTTGAGGAGCGTAAAAGTAATATTTTCTCTATTTGAAAAGTTATGGACAGAAAAATACCCTTCTAGTAGATTCAAACACTTGTCAACAACATATGCATCTATTTTCCCTTCAAATATAGGAATATAGAAGTTGATTTTTACCTTAAAGGGGGTGGCACCTCCGCTCGAGGAAGATGTGTCGCTTGTTGGTAGTCGTTGAAGGATTTACATGAAACTATCCATCATCTTGTTCCTCTGTTGCAGGAGGGCTTCCTCAATAAACATTTTGAAAGGATCTCATATCCCATCATCTTTCTTTTCTCCTTCCATGAGAGGTCTCTTGGGTGTGTGAGAGATTTTTTCCTTAAGAGAAATAAGATCGAGACCCAATTCTTTGTACCCTGACCTTGTTGGGGACATCCATTAAGATGACAAGGAGAAGATCGCTCTGATACCACTGATCTAGATTTTATGAGCAGAATGAAATGAATACAGATTATTAAAATATTCTTAACACATAATAATAAAGATACAATAAAACAACTTTTCTATTCAATAAGGAAATAAGATGAAACTGTAAAATGCAGCGGAAAACAAGCTTGTTGGAATGGTGGCGGGTTATCTCTGAGAATAGATGTGACAACTGCCCTCATTCGGAAGAAGATGGTTACAATGAGGCTCTAAATACCTTTTACAATAAACAAGAATTTCAAAAACCCTAGACTTCCAAAAACCTAACCCTAGGAGATGAAGCGCCAAAAGTCATGTGGGCCTCGTTTGGGTAAGTTAGTACATCAACTTTTGTCGGTCGTAAATTTTTCATAGATCTCCGTTTTAGGTGCACAATAGCTCATTGGAAAGGTATAACCATGAATAACAATTTTTGATTGGCCCAGGTAAGTGCCTTTGGCAATCACCTAGGCCCCAAATCCCCAAAAACGTTGTTTAGGGCCTCAAAAAGGCCTTGGAAGTTTGGAACCTGGAAAACTACCGAAAAACTGCCAAGGTGAAAAAGTATTTTTCGAGCCAGTGGAATAGGTGGGTGGCCACCAATATCCACTTGGATCAATAATGGACCTGTGGAAGGGGCAGAACCACTTTCTTATACAGACCATTTAGTGAATTCAGATGGTTATCCATCATATGAGGGCCAATGAATGAAAGCTAGTCTATGGTCACCATGTTTCCATTGTGAGGGAAACACATCAAACTAAAGATCGTGGACACATTAGAGTTCATAATAGAAGCATAGTCTTGCTCAAGGAGCAGATTAAAATCCAAGGGGTCATGGACTACCATCACATCAATAAACACAATTTTCCCTCCCAAAGTAATGGGAAACTGAGAAAGGATCTGTAAAGGTTGACTAGCCCTTCTATTAATAGCCAACAAATTCTAAGTCACCGATGCAAGCGGAGGATAACCTAAATTTTTCCAAGCAATGGAGGATAAGATACTAACTGATGCACCCTCATCAACAATAGTATGAGGTACATCCCTGCCACAAACTTGAACAATGATCTGGAAAGGTATGTAGGAAGGAAGACGAGGGCCAATTAGTGCATTCAAATTGAAAAGAATGACCTAACTACTTGGAGGGGGTTCCATGGGAGTAGGATAAATTCCACCTAGCACAGGAGAATCTGAGTCAACAAGAAATACATGAGTGATATCAGTTTCACTCTTTAGTGGGAGAGTGGGATCAACTAATCATGGGGTTGGATCGACTACTTTTACTTCACTCATTAAAGAGGGGGTGGGATCAATCGATGATGGAGTCAGATCGACCACTTTGGTTTCACTCTTCAAAGGAGGAATGGGATCGACTCATGATGGAGTCATCTCAACCACTTTGGTTTCACTCTCTAAACGAGGAGTGGGATTGATTGATGATGAATGAGGAATGACCACTTGATCAACTAATTGAGGGTTGGTCAAAATCTTGCGGTAATGAGGAAGAATATGTTGCTGAGAAATAGCAAGGTCTTGTAACCATTTCTAGGCTTCATCCATATGAGGGAAAAGGTGAGTTTGATGACAACATCCACATAGCCTACAAGGAATATTGACTCAACTTTTCTTCTCCTCAACATTACAATCACTAGATGAGGGTTTGTCACCAACATGATGACCATAGGTTGACGACACAAGCTTAAGGGAACCCCACGACCACACTGTTAAAACTATTGGGATTCCAGGGAAATATTGAAGAAGGTGGTCACCCTTGCAAATCCTACAAGGGTATTTAGGATTACGAAGTGCAGGGGTAGATTTCTTAATGGTTTCAACACTCCCCACAGTAGCTGGTTGTTTATCCCCTTGTTAAATTTTCTTCTTCTTCTTAACCTCTTGGTTAGTGACAATAAGGATTTCAACAAATGAGGAAGAATAAAAAGAAGAAGATAAAACAAGGGAAGAAGGAAAAGGGTCAAAATGAGGTTGACATTCTTGAGGTGGGGGAGTTACATTCATTACATTGAGAACATTGGAAAAAACTAGAGTGGATAACATCCATACAGGGAAGCCTATAGTGACACCAAGTAAAGTCAAAGTATCAATATAAGGAGGGCCAACTTTCCCAAAAGATTGAAGAACAAAAAGTTCTAAAAAAGGCTCCCTTGGTTGGTAGATCATGTAATTGACACCGTAGAGTTAGACACACCCAAACGTATCCTAAATAAAACATCACACACTACCAAATTCCCTAAAATATAAGAGAAGAAAAGGAAAGGAAGTAGGTATCTTTCAGAGATCGGAGATGAGGTTGTCAACGAAGATATCAGAAGTAGTTACCCCAACCTCCACTTGCAACCCTAGCCCGTTCAAGTAACCCTACTTTCGTGAAGTCACCCTCCAAGGGTACTGAAAGCATGATATGACATATGCCTTAGGTACTGCAAGGAACCATATGAAGAAGGAATCCCCCTTCGAGTCACCTTTATAGAAACCTCAGAAAAGAAACTATGGCTACCAATTTCACAACTAGCGATTGGGCATGTAATAGTCGATGGTCAATAATTCAACAAATGGAACTAGGAAATTTTGACATACATCCACAACCCAAATACCAGGAAGAAGTGGTGTCCTATCTAGGACTTTCCACTCTTCAAGGCTCCATACTGAAATTCCACTAGGAAAATAGATGAGGGGAGATATCAAGTCGTTTCTTTCTCTTGACCGCGTGCTTAAATCCCTTTCTAGAGGAGGTCTCCCAATTATCATAAATTTATACTACTTGTATTTATTACTCTCACTATTGTTCTATAGTTTCATGTAAGTGGCCTTGGATAATTTACTCTCCTCCCTACAACCAAGGCCCTAAACACCTAGACTTGTGATTGTTTTCTAGAAAGGAAAAAGTATAGTTCATCTTATATTAATCGTTTGTTCATTTTATGTTCATTATTAAATCAAGGAGATGGAAGTGATACTGATGGTGTGATGACCTTGACTCCAAAAATAATGGAATAAAATGAAATGAAATATCTTTCGGTCAATGAACCCTATATAGGAGAGGGAAGAAAGTTGTGATTTTTTTTCAAAAAGTGATCTACCGAAATCCCAATGAAAAGTAACAAAAAAAAACACATCCCAAATCACAAAATGTTTAGTAATATATTAATTCTCAAATACACCAAAATTACTTACAAAAATACTCGAATATGATGCTTTATGCTTTCTTCTTTTCCACAGTTATTAAACAACTTGAGAAAATGACAATTTCTTTTGCTACTTTAAACCCAAAAGGAAAGATTAAAAGACTCAAAAACAAGCCTCCAAGAAAAATAAATGAATAAAGGAAAGAAATCATCCCAAGATTGAATCAAGTATGAAGAGACCCTTAAAAAAAAAATATCAAATCAAACTTGAAACCAAAGCACAAGGAAGTTTCACAAGTTGGAAATGATACAACAATTTGAGAATGAAACTCATGACATTGAAAATCAAACAAATGAGACAAACCATGCAAAAGAATACCAATCAATCTAAGGGGTAAAATAAATAATAAGAAAGCATGCAAAATAAAATTGAGATGAAAAGGTAATCAATGAAGCTAATTTAATCACCCAGATTCATCCAATGAGAACCAAATATTGAGGCTAAGCACCAATTAGAACAATTATGAGGAAGACATAAAGAGAAAATTGAGATAAAAAAGAAAGAAACCAAAACCTTTGAATAATAGATGATCACACTCATATAACCATTTGGAACTGATCACAGAGATTCAAGGAATAACCTCAAACATTTATAGAAAAACTAAGCAAATTTAGAGAAAAAAACAGAAAACAAGGCTAAAAAATTGAGCTGCTACTGTAGGACGCTCCCCTAGGAAGGTAGACAGGGAAACCAAGGGGTGATGTTCGCTCCTTATTGGTATAGAAAGAGGCAATGATGTCTCTCTGTGTTAGTTAGATAGGGGCTACCAAGGGGTAATGATCTCTCTACAGGGGTCATGCAGGCTTAAAATTGACAAAATTCTTAGAAAATGTCACGGTTTTGATGAGAAAAAGGGTTCCAAAGTAGAAGAATCAAATTTTATACAAATTCAAAGGATTCAAAGGGATATAAATCTAATAATAAATATATGTTTCTCCCTAGTATGGTCACCAATTTACTGTGGTGAGAATTCTCCCCCTACAGATAGGTTGATTTCCCCTCACTTGGGTTTCCTATAAGTGAGACAACCTCTAAAAAACGGACACTAAAATCCTCTTAACAAACCATTCTATTTTCTTGCGAGAGGGTTTAGAGAGAATGAGAAAAATTATGTGAACTTGATTTATGACATTTTTCCTTGCTTATCTAATGGTTGAGTTCCAATCCAAGATACTCCCTCACAAAGTCGAACATGTAAGAACAAAGGAAACTTCTCCTAATACTATCTATGATCAAGTAATAGAAACCCTACCTATTGATAACTTAGACAAGATGATCAAATAGAAGAGAAATGAATAAGAGATTTTAAGAGAAATAGGCCAAGTTCTTATATCAAATGGAAAGCATGAAGGTTACAACATGATGATGATTCAATCCTCCAAGTTTCTTCATAATCCCTTGAACATGAATCTATCTCAGTATTATTCACACAAACAAAGTTTTGGAACTCCTTACAATATTGAAAGTCTGGTATGCTTTCCTTCCATCCCCTTCTCACTATGAAATGGACAGGTTATATCGATACATAAAGGGTTAACCACTAGGGTACATTAGGAACATGGTTAAGGATAAGGTGGATTAGGTTGGGATGCGAGTTATAATCATGGTTAATCTTGCTCAAAATATAGGATAGAAGGAGGATCTAATCAGATATTTGATGAAAACAAGAAAACAAACCAAGAACCATCCAAACAGTCCTCGAAAGATGCCCCTAGATTCATGGGATTTGACCAAATCTACAAGGTTTCTCCCCTAGAAGGATAAACAGAGCGACTTGGTCTCCCCCCTAATATTGTGTCAATGGGATGGTCTCTAGGACAAAGTGAAAATGGGAGGGACCATGGTCAAATAGAGCCAGGAGCAAGTGAAAAATGTCAAATTGGTAGGGTTTAAATGTGTCTTCTTATTCTTGATGCTCAAGGGGATGTAATGGATCATTCATGCATTGCGTTGAGGTGGACACACTTAGGAAAAGTGTGAAAAATAAGGTATGGAACTTAGTAGAATGGATCATAAAATTTGTGACACTTTGGAAACTGATAAGAGTGAAGTGTGACACTTAACAAAGTTGGAAAAAATGGTGTATAATAGATTCCCTCAAAAGTGTGAGATCAGAGGAGAAAAATGATGGCCAAAACACTTTGTAATAATGTGGAATCAAGGGAATGAAGTCAAAAAACCCGTTAGAAAAGAAATAAAACAGCCATCATTATACATATATCATCCCTAAGGTAGGCATATGTCCCATACTTAGAATCATCTAACTCAAAGCATGGCTTCCAACCAATGCACTTCGGATCCATGAAAACACTAACTAAGGATATGGCCACCAAATATACAATGTGAATCCATATCTCCATGACTCGATCAGAGTGTTGTCAGTACATAGTGGACCTAGAACATGATAAAACAACATAGTCATGACCAATACAATGTGGATCAATGTCACAATATATATCACAACTTCATAATCTCCATTGCAGCATGGGGAAGGAAGATAAAAAAATAAGTGTTTGCTGGATAGTCCCCATAGGGACTTCAATCCCGATCATGAATAATATGAATATAGCCATGTGAGTAGAGGTATTGGCGTAAAACATGGTAGAAACCACTTGATTACCAGCCAATGATGTAAATCGTTAACAAGTGTGAGAGAAATCACCAATGATGAAAATGATTCCCAAGGTACCCCGTACATTTAAGTGAAAGTGAATAGATGAGTTGAAGTCGAACGTTCATGGAATCATTCGATCATAGTTCAATGATGTAAACCTACTTTCAAAAGTGAGGAGTTTTTCCATTGAGGCATGCAGGTCCCAAGGTACTGACTGGTTTCTAAATATAATTCCTATATAATGAGTTGAATTTGACAAAAAATGATTTTTCGAAGGAGGGTAATGATGTATCCCCCATCATCGACATGATATAAATAAGGATAGTAATGAATAGTGATGGATCAAATGATGGTGAACTAACATAGGGTGAAAATGCAGAGGTTGACTTCCCTTGAAAATATGGTGGAACAATGAATGACTTGGAAGCATTGACTCAACAAATCAAAAAGACAAAGTACGATGATGTGACGACAACCAATGGATCTCTTCGAAGGATTCAAAAGAGCATGACAACAAATGGAAGGTGAAAAAAACCAAGGTTTCTCTTTTGAAGGATTCAAAATAGTGTGACGATACATGGGATTCAAAAAAGTGCCATGTCCAAGGGCGACATCAAGCTTCCATAATGATAAAAGTATTGACCCACTTCTCAATTTTTTTCCCCACCAGGATAGGCGAGTACCTATTTGTTTTTTAGAGATCTTGAGGAGGATAAAAAATGATCAATTAACTAATATTTTATGAGTCCCATTTTCACATATTTAATGAACCTGAAGAAGGAAGGGTTCAGTCCAAAATTGGGTACTTGTGTATATTTTATGAGTCCGAGGAAAAAACACTCTATGGCATTTTCATATTTCAAGAATCTGAAAAGATTCGATAAAGAAGAATCCACAATGGACCTTTTCATAAAGTTAGTCCCTAGGGTTCGAAAAAGTATAACATGATACCTAGGAGAACTCTTCTAATCATGCTTGACTAGAGTATTCATTTTTCGTAATTAGTCTAATGAGGGAAAAAAAGGGGTAAACGTTCACTCAAAATATTCCCTTTCTAACATTTTAATGAGCATGAAATGAAACAATCTCACTCAACAATATTTTCATGTTTAGAGAGTCTGAAAAGAGCATAAACAAGACTCCAAATAGGTCCTTTTTGGTATAGGTTTTATGACTCCGAAAAAGAGATAAAAGTATACTCGGTAACCTATTCTCATGTATTAACAACCATGATAAAGAGAAAATACTAAGCTCGATGATGTATTCTCATGTATTTACTAGCATGAAAAATAACAAATACTAAGATCATTCATTAGTTTCATTTTTACATAATATTTAAACAAAGTAAAAATATGCATGGGTAGGTTTCATTTTTTGCAATCTTGAAACTAGAAAATAAACTATGCTTGGAACTTCCCAATGTGAAGTCCAAAGGTTTTAAGAGATACCCATGGGTGGTTGGTACCTTTCTTCCATCTTAAGAAGCTAGGGGATTAACTCGATCACGACACCCAGGGGATGGAGACATGCCCCCCAAGCTTCATTTCATCTACCAGATCTTCTTCAGTTGCCAATTTCTATATCCAGTAGAACTCCTGGTTACTAATATGAACATGTTCACCAAAGAGAGAGAGGAAGAAATAATATTAACTCTCCAAGGAGAGCAAAAGGAAGGTTCAGGAACAAGATCTAATGAAAGACTGGACTTAATGGGAGAGGTAGTTGTTTCATTTTTTAATGAGCTTGACACATGAATAACACTATGCTCATAGCCTATGGGTTTGATTCCAAGACCTTTGTTTCATCTTTTAATGAGCTTGACACAAGAAAATATTTATTCTCGTAGAACTCTACTTGATGATGGCTTCCAAGAGGACACTGTTATGGAAGTAATACATGTCAAGGGAAAATCCTTGATCATGGCTTCCAAGAGATATTCACTATATTGTAAAACTACGCTCTAGAAGAAATACATGTTGAGGGCCACTATAGGGGTAAGGAGATCAAGTTCTAATATCCCTATCGAAGAGATAACCATGTAAACTACCATATCTAAATCAAAATAAGGAAGAGATTCCTTCTGCTACAAAGTTGAATGCATGGGATAGGTTTCCACATAATGGAGTTGCGACAGGAGTGAAACCACATGCATATATGAACCATTTAGATAATTCATATGGTTGACAATCATATGAGGGCCAATTAATGAAAGATGGTCTATGGTCACCATGTTTCCATTGTGAGAGAAACAAATCAAATGGAAGTCTATGGAAAAAATAGACTCCATAGCAGAAACTGTTGGACACACCTACCACACTTAGGGGGGGGGGTGAATGAGTGTGGGGCTCTTTTTCCCAAAACTTCCCTCTTACACAAAAATTCTTGGTTAACATTCAAAATTTACTCATTACCCATTTCTTTCATTTATAACCAGTTAGATGTGAGCATATATCAGCAACATATATCAACAATATATCATAAATAAGTCATCACCACAAGGAACACAAAGAACACAAGATGTATGTACAATTTTACTTTTTATTATGGAAAACAATCTGAGGGTTTTTCAACAACGATTGAATAGAGTTCAACTTTAGAAGAGAACCAACTCTATAATGCAAGACTCAACTTACATCCTCAACACCAACTAAGATGAGGCAAAAATCCTCAATACATATCAATTTGTCAACAAGTACACGACCTGTCAGTAGTGCAACTAGCGTGTGTACGCACCCTATATCACTACAACCCGCGTATGCACATGGACAGTGTATATAGAAACCCAAGTATACCTTATGATATGTTAGGGTTTATCCTTCAAGATAAACTCAGATCATCTCCAAACAATATATCATTCTCTTATGTCTCTGACTATCCAATCTTCCCACTAGTCAGTCACAACATTTCCAATCTCTCCAATAGCTTGTTCATGCTCCACAACAAATCAATATGAATTCTATCTCAATCATGTATAAAAGACTAGTATACCATAACAATCATGTCACCATTGAATCAAGAGAGTACTTCTCACTCCATCAACCAAATCAACCAAACTGAACCACATCATAGAAGCCATACCAAGAATACCTTAAGCATTCACAACACATCAAATAGTGGTATCCATCAAGATAATAATGTAACCATACTAGTATCTCAATGATAGATCTGAGGCCATAGAATGAATATCTGGAACTTGCCTCATCATCCAAGGGCTTGGCACCAGTTCAAAAATAGGTCTTCACCATTCTAACCATTGTATGCACCCTGTCCTCATACAACCCATGTGTTTATGCTCCCTATCCCATTACAGCTTGCATACACCTCAAAAACTAGGGTTTCTGAAGCTCCGAGACTTTTTCCATCAAGATCTATGATATTTACGAAACTCTGATGCATCCATTAGATCCTCCTCTCTCTCTTTTTCTCAGAATTGATCTTCAATCATGCTCAAGAGATCCATACCTAATATGCTCTCACAAGAATCTCTCCATCAATACTCCAAACGATATTCACAAGAAACTCTCCATTGATCCACCAAAAAGGACGATCTACAAGAGACCATTGATGTCTTATTTATACTTTCATCCTCAAGGTCACTTAACCCATTTCTAGGTCACTTAACCTATTTTCCTTATTTTAGGGTTAACCACTTTCCATAAATAGAAATTTCTCCAATACTTTATCATTTAAATAATCTTGCTTGATTTTGTCACCTTATTTTATCATTTATTGATTTTGTCACTTCTCTTTATTATTTAAATAATCCACCTTGACTTTGTCACTTTACTTTACAATTTAAATAATGATTTCTTCTTTTATTTCACTTTGACTTATTTGACCTTGGGGGCTTCAAGCCTTCATATGGGGGTCCTCCAACTTCGTAAAGCCATAACTCTCAAACCATGAGGAGTTGTGTGACATTCCACATACCACCGGAAATGGCATGACACACACTAACCATCTAGGATAGTTTCGTCAACAACTTCTTTGATGTTCATCTCATTATTCCATATACAATCATGGGTCCTCCAACCATTCTTCTAGGATAATTCAATCCACAAAGCATCTTCCCGTGAGGGATTTCACCATAAGGGGACCACTTTGGAGTTCATCCATTTGTGCACCTTATCAATAATGATAAGACAATAATGATTCATATTTGCATCAATTCACCACTGCATAATATACACTAACTATGCATCATGTATCAATGACAACTTATTGATCCATATTCATCATATCAATGACAACTCATTGATCCATATTCATCAATTGGTTTCCACTTGCAATCTATCATTCTCATCAAGGACAATATATATACATTTGTTCATCAATTAATCAATCAAGCCTATCAATCAATCCATCACTTGACATCAATTAATGACATCAATCAATCAAACCATTGGCATCAATGAAAATGTGATCCAACAATCTCCCCCTTTGGCATTTATGGCAATACCAACATTGATGTCAACAACAATTACCAATTATTGATGTCAAACATGTAGACAAGGCATGATCTACATCAATAGTCAATGTGACTATCTCTCCTCGTAAATAAACACCAATCACATCAATGTGATTAACTCTCCCCCTTTGACATCAGTGGAAAAGGGCCATTCTCCTCTTGGGGTTGCTCCCCCTATCTTGTTTCTGCTAAATAATCTCTCCCCTTTTGAACATGGGATATCAATATGATGTAATGCTGAAAATACATTTCTCATGCTCCCTCTATGACCATCGCTCCCCTTGGAATCATTCCTTTCTACGCTTTCCTCAAATATAGGGCTCTTTTCTAGGTTTACATCTAATAAATATCTCCTCCTAGAATCATGGGAAGAAGAATGACTCCCCCTATGGGTATGTTTCCCCCTATATTCTCTGCAATATCAACAATATGCTACCATATAATGATCCTTGGACCTATCCATGTATCAACCTTGTGTCGTACCATACATCATGAAGAAAAAAGATTAACCAAATGTTAATGTTTAAGCCATTATTATAGTTCTTTGCATTTCAATAGATAACAACAACATAAGACAAGATCACTGAGAAATACACAATCACAAGAGAAACAACATTTATCTTGGGAAACACTCTATGGGAAGAAAACCCAACAAAAATTCCTTATTATAGATAGCCAATACAATGCCAAGAGATAACTTAAATTAATGCATAAGATCCTCTCCCAAAAGATGTGCCACTCTCTCTCCTTCTTCTCCAATTATAGTTTTGAAACTTGTCTCTCATTGAGCAAGTGAGGTGTGTGTCTAAGTGAGGCACTAGCCTCCTTATTTGTACAAATTTGGCACGTGTTAAGTGTCTCTTCATTGGTAGGGCCGACTTCTCAAACAGAGTGGTTATAACCACCTTTATTATGTTTCGAGGCCTCTTGATATATTTTGGGGCCGACTTCTTATTTTGACTTTTACAATTACATTATGACCAATCCACAAAATGAGATTTGGTCCTTATACAATAGCTGACATGATCAATCCACAATGGGGATTTATCCAATGAATAATATATTAAATAATAATAAGAATACACTTTGCATTTACATTATTTTAACNACACTTTGCATTTACATTATTTTAACACTCCCCCTTAACAAGAAGGGTATTCTTCAACAACATCATGCGAGAGAGAGAGGAAAACATCATCAACAACATCAAGTGGGTGAGAGGACAACATCATCAATATCATCTTGGAACACTGACTGACATATCTATAAATCATTGGAAGGTTTCTACATCGACAACATCGTCATTCTCAAAGAAATGCAATAGTCATCTACATCAATATGTATTAGTATAAAATTGATACATCATCATCATCACAACATGAGGCTGGATCATCATAATACAAGACTGGATTTACGTCACAACTGTCAAGATGGAAGCTTAGTACTCATCTTTCTTTACATCACAACAACCAAGATGGAAGAAAGATACTAGATTGGATTTACATCACATCTTATCAAGTTTGAAGCACAGTACTAGTCTCATCACAATGTCTTGCTTTACATCACAGCACTTACGCTAGAAGCAAGATACTAGACTAGCTTTATGTCACAGATGTCAAGACGAAAGCATAGTACTAGTCTCATCTCATCATCTTTCTTTATGTCATAGCAATAAAGATGGAAGCAAGATACTCATCCTACTTTACATCACATCAATCAAGCTCGACGTAGGATACTAGACTGGATTTACGTCACAACTGTCAAGCCAGAAGCACAGTTCTAGTCTCATCACATCATCTTGCTTTATGTCACAACAATGAGGCTGGAAGTAAGAGATGTCTCATCACAAAAACTACTCCCCTTTCAAGGAAGGTCCTTTCGGACTATACCAAGATTATCTCAAAAGTGCTCAAACTTTACATGAGATAGAGGCTTGGTCAACACATCAACAACCTATTCATCCATGCTAATGTATTGGAGCTTTAAGGCTCCTCTCTACACCATGTCATGGATGTAATGATATCATATCTCTATGTGATTCAACTTGTCGTGGAATACATGATTCACTGTCATCTTTATGTAGCTCTGGTTGTCACATAGGATCGTGGTTGCTTCCATCTCTAGGTAAAATAGACCAGTCAACAACTTTCGAATCCATATAGCTTCACAGCTGGAAAAACATGCAGCAAAGTATTATTCTTATGTTGTACTGAGAGAAATGATAGATTGCTTCCTACTCTTCCACGATATCATGGATGATCCCAATCTGAAACAACATCTTAAAGTGATTTTCCTATCAAAAACACTTCCTTCCCAATCTACATCAGTATATCCACTCAATGTGAAATCATGATCTCCATCATAGCTGAGACCACAATCTATTGTACCCTTAAGGTACCTCATCACATGTTTCGTATCCACTAGGTGAAAGTGTCTAGGTTCTACCAGAAACTGACTCAAGGTGTTCATGGAAAAACAAATGCCTGGTCTAGTGTTCATGAGGTACATCAATGATCCAATAATCTATCTGTACAACATGTGATCAATCAATTCTGACGAAGTGTCAACCAACAGCTTTAGCTTCACTTTCGTGGGTGTATTCATGGACTTGCATTCCAACATGTTGAATCTCTTCAGGATCTCGACTGCATACTTCCCTTGGTTAAGGAAGATCCTCTCTAGACTATGCCATACCTCAAGACCTAGGAAATAATGCATTAGGCCAAGGTCTTTCATTTCAAATTCTGAGGCAAGTCTCTTCTTACATTCAGCGATGAACTTTTCTTCTCCAGTTAAGAATAAGTCATCCACATATAGCAGTAATATTACTGGCTCATCGTTCATGATCTTGAAGTAGAGGTTAAAATCTGTTTTACTCTTGGTAAATCCCAATATCATTAGAATGTTGTCTATTCGGCCATACCAAGCTCTAGGAGCTTTCTTCAATCCGTACAATGCTTTCTTCAACCTTCAGACATGAGACTTCCTTTCTTCAACTTCAAATCCTTGAGGTTTCTCTATATATACTTCCTCTTCGATGACACCATTTAGGAAAGTTGTCTTCACATCCAATTGGTGTAACTTCCACTTCATCTTAGCTACAAGAGCTATGATGGTTCTGATCGAAGTGTATCTGGCTACAGGACCGAATGTCTCTTCATAGTCAATGCCTTCTTTTTGAGAAAATCCACAAGATACAAATCTTGCTTTATATTTCTCAATACTTCCATCAGAAACATGCTTTATTTTGAAGATCCATTTGGAGGATACCACATCTTTACTCTTTGGTCTGGGAACTATTTCCCATACTTTTTTCTTTATTATGGATTGGTATTCCTCTGTCGTGGAATCTACCCATTCTTTTCTCTGAATGGATTCTTCAAAGAAGGTAGGCTCCTCCTCTATAAGATCACACATCAAATCCATATAACTGGAGAATGGATTTGGTCTTTTCACCTGTCTCGTAGTTCCTTTGGGAACACCATAATTCTTTGCATCTTGAATAATCTCTCTAGCCCAAGTTGGCTTCCTTTTATGGAGGATCGTCATATGAGGAGGTTCTTGAACTTCCGATATATCATGGTCTTCTAGAATTTGCGCATGAGGGGAAGTTACAACTTCCCTCACTGGTTCTGCATCTCTGGGAACATCCCTCACTGCAGTTCTGGGGATTACGGGTTCCTCTTCATATACTTCTTCAAGCTAGCATCTTTTTTATTTCTTGAGAGCTACATATTCATCAAAGGTCACATCCATGCTGATTTCAATGTGATGGTGACCTGGTATATATATTCTAAAGGCCTTAAAGACCTCACAGTATCCCACAAATATGCCCTTCTTTCCTGAAGGTTCCATCTTGTTTCTCTTCTCTTTCGGTATATGAATAAATACTGTGCAGCCAAATATTTTGAGATGGATTACCTCTGGCTTCTTTTCAGTGAACATATCTTCCAGAGTTTTGAGCCCAAGTGCACTATGGGACAATCGCTTCTGCACATATACAACTGCCATTGCTTCTTCTTCCCATAAGCACATAGGAAGATCTTGATAATGGATCATAGTCTTTACAACTTCCATTATTGTTCTATTCTTTCGTTCAGCTACACCATTTTGTTGGGGATTATAGGGAGTAGTGTGTTCCCTCTTGGTCCTAAGATCTTTACAGAAGTTCAAAAACTCTTTTGAGGTATATTCTCCTCCATTATCTAACTTGAGTATCTTAATCTTTCTTTCAGAAAGATATTCTATCAAGGCTTTGAATTAATTGAAATTCTTGAACACTTCATCTTTAGATTGCAAAACATATATCTAGGTCTTATGAGAATAATCATTAATAAATGATACATAATATACATACCCACTAATGGAGAATGTTGTCATTGGGCCACATACATCTGAATGAATGATCTCTAGGACTCCGTTTGCTTTGTTGTCTCTCTTTGGATAAGGGTTCTTGATGTTTTTCCCTTGTGCACATTCATTGCATACGCCTTCAAGGTCACCCTTGAGTTTTGGTAAACCTGTGACCGATTTGCATATGTATGGTAGTGCCTTGTATTTTATGTGAACTAATATTCTATGCCAAAGTTCACATGAGTTTTCAATGGTGCAGACAATGGCAGCCTCTAAGTGACCCTTTAGTTTATACAAGCCATTTTCTTCACTTCCAATGATGATTGCTTTATTTAAGGTTTCTCCTTTATCCCACATAAGAACTTCTCCATCTATAAAGGCAACTATGAAGCGTTTCTTTTCTAAAGCGGAAATGGAGAGTAGGTTCTTTGTCAAACCTGGTACATATAGTACATCCTTCATTTTTAGTGAATTCCCTGAATTCAGTTTGTGGTTTGATTCTCCTACTCCCTTGATGGGATATTGGTAATCATCTCCAAGTGTCACTTTCTGAGAAAAAATATTTTCTAAGATACAAGAGAGAATGTTTCTTTGTCCCGTCATGTTCTTGGATTCACCACTATCAATGAGCCAAGTGTCCTCTCCAAGTGTTACAGATCCTGA
>SNQJ01S0007429.1:9271-21224 GCA_010110895.2 Picea sitchensis | reverse complement strand
TAATCCTTCTTGATTTTGTCACCTTATTTTATCATTTTCTGATATTGTCACTTCTCTTTATTATTTAAATAATCCACCTTGACTTTGTCACTTTACTTTATCATTTAAATAATTATTTCTTCTTTTAGGTCACTTTGACTTCTTTGACCTTGGGGAGTTCAAGCCTTTATATGGGGGTCCTCCAACTTTGTGAAGCCATAACTCTCAAACCATGAGGAGTTATGTGACATTACGCATACCAATGGAAATGGAATGACAAGCACTGTCCATCTAGGATAGTTTTATCAACAACTTATTTGATCTTCATCTTATTATTCTATATACAAGCATGGGTCCTCCAACCATTCTTCTAGGATAACTCAATCCAGAAAGTGTCTTCCTATGAGGGATTCAACCATAAGGGGACCACTTTGGAGTTCATCCATTTGTGCACCTTATCAATCATGATAAGACAATAATGATTCATCTTTGCATCAATTCACCACTGCATCATATACATTAACTATGCAAAATGTATCAATGAAAACTTATTGATCCATCTTCATCATATCAATGACAAATCATTGATCCATCTTCATCAATTGGTTTCCACTTGACATCTATCATTCTCATCAAGGAAAATACATATACATGTGTTGATCAATAAATCAATCAATCCTATCAATCAATCCATCACTTGATATCAATCAATAAAACCATTGGCATCAATGACAACATGATCCAATAGAAGCATAGTCTCACTTGAGGAGCAAATTGAATTCCCAGAGGTCATGGAATAACATTACATGAATAAATACATTTTCCCCTCCCAGAGTTACAATAAACTTAGGAAGGATCCATAAAGATTTACGATCGCTTCTGTTAAAATCCAACAGATTCTGATTCACCGACGTAAGCAGAGGAGAACCTAAATTTTTCCAAGAAATGGACGATAATATACTAAAGAATGCACCCTCGTTTCCAATATTTTGATGGATGTGCCTACCACAAACCTAAACAATGATTTGGAAAGGTTGGTAGGAAGGAAGATGAGGTCTATTTAGTGCATTCCAATTGAAAATAATGACCTGATTAATTGGAGGGGGTTCCATGGGAGTAGAAGAAATGCCCCCTAGAATAGGAGAATTGGTGTCAACAAGAAAGACATGAGAAATATCAGTTTCACTTTTTAATGGGAGAGTGGGATTGACCGATGATGGGGTCATATCGACCACTTTGACTTCAATCACGAAAGAGGGAGTGGGATTGACTGATGATGGATTTAGATTGACCAATGATGGATTCAGATTGACCACTTTGGTTTCACTCTTTGTTTGGCCTCCCTTTTGTCACCTTTAGAAACCATATTTTTCCTCTTCTATTGATCATTTTTCCTAGTATGCGCATTAGTCCACTCATCATATTTGTCTTTACACTCAGTTAATCACTTCCTTGTGTGTATTAAGGTAAATATCATGCAATTATGATTTTGATGGTTTATTAATTGTTTGAAATGATGAATTAAGGATCTAATTCCTCTAACTAACCTATTGTGAATCTCCTCTTTATGGTAGGACTCTATCTTAGACAAGGTGAACTACATAGATATCTAGTACTTCTAGTACCAGACTATTTTACAACCATCCGGTACTAGAACATCCTAAAGGTGTTTCGTACCTATTCCTGACAATACAGATTCTGTCAATGGAGTGGAATATTTTCAATGCGTTCGAGGAAATAGTTGGGGATTGACATTACACATTCTATATTTTCATGATATGAATTCCTTCTTCCTCGTGAAATTCATGTTATGAGGACGAAGAAATATCAATGAAAGAAACAAAGTATCAACTAATTTGAGTGATGCATATCTATTTGGATAAGAATGGTGTTTTTTTTTTAATCTGAACTATCTTTAGTTTCCACTATATCTGGTTGTTTCTCTTTTATAAGGAAGGCCTATAGGTAGTCAGAAATGAGGAGAGATGATATGTAATTTTACGCTGTTAAATCAATGCTATGAATTTTTTGTAAACTGTTACTCATTCACTGAACATTTATATAATTTTGATTCCATGATTTTATGTGTTCCTTAGCCTTATAATCTATGAGTTTTAAATGCTTCCTTGTTGTTGTCAACAAGGGCCCACCGATTCATGTTGGTAATCCTATTGTATATTCTCAATGTAAGTTTTTGATTGCTATATTTTTTAATGGTTCATCTAGTGCATGTTGTTAATTAGATTCCCAAATCAAATTTATATTGTTTGAGTATCTTAATTAATTTGTGTGATGATTAGATATTCATAGCCGTGACAAATGAATAAGTTGTAGGATTAATGGTGTTGTTGTGAGTTTGATAAGTGTGTGGTGCACCATATATTTTAATGATTTTATTTCGATTTATAATCAGTAATGTGTGTTAGAGTAAGCGATAAAGATTTATGAAGTTTCTCTTCTTGCATTTTGAAAAGTCGTGTCTTCTTCATGAGATTTACTTTTGTATTGTATGCGTGTCAATACAGGAGAAAATCAAGGTTCCATAGTTTTCCATAATTTCATTTCCTAAATCAGATTTCCTTTTTGTACTTAGTATTTTTTGATTTTTAAGAATGTGTGAAGAATTAGATATAGATTTCTTGAGATTTAATATCTAAGTGTCTCATTACAAGGATAAGTTGGAACTCCATATTTCATATTTCAAGAGGAAGTAAATGGAAATCCTTGACATAATTCATGTTTTTTGTACTAGTTATTTGTAGAGGAGGAATAGTTTCCATATCGCATGCACTGGTACATATTGAAAAAATCTCGACGTTCTATTTGCAATGTTATGGACCAAATTGGCCACACTGTCGAAAAATAGAAGAAATTTTATTTTATTTTCTTCATATTTCCTTATAACGTCGTAAGTGAGACGTAATACAAACATATGTCGCTATTACGAAAATGGTAGGAAGACGTCGCTATTGCTACACCATTGGATTTTTGTCTCTCTTGCAACGTTGGTAAAATATTCGTCGCACTTGTGATTTTATGGAAAATAGGTTTTCCCCCTCCCAATGGTCACCTAGTATTTGACCAAGCCAACTTTGACCAAGCCAGCTTTGACTTGGTCAACTATCATCGGAATTACGACGTTATACAATCTATAAATATGTTTCATTTTACGGATCTTGCGACAAGGTTGCTATAATAACGACACTTCAAAAAGGGTTTAAGCGATTCTTCTTTGCGAACAAAAAACATGTATTTTTTTTCAGTATATGTCTGTGGGGAAGAATGCCAAAAAACATTAGAGCTGCGAAAATAATTAAAGAGGGTGAAAAGGGTGATGGTAAATGTTATTTCCCTTGCAAAAATTGTTGTACTAGACATCCTGAAATAGTTTTAATAGCAACAACTAAAAAACATTATAGAATATATGGGCGCATGGATGGGCGATCAAATGAATATTGTCCCATGGTAACTAGCTATATATACATTCATTATCTGTTTTAATATTTATTTTATTGTTGTTTTTAAGTTTCTGTGGTGAGGAGTTTCACATATGTTGTTCGGATAATCCACAGTTGATATCATTTCGTCGTCAATTGATGCACTTCAAATAACAACAAACCCAAGAAATAAAAAGTATGATTCAAAGATGACATGTTGTAAAATATTGTTTTGATCAAAGTGCAACTACAAAAGATTTCCAAAAAGACCAAATAGTGTTACTCTGGAACAAAGCAAGAGAAAAACCATCCTGCATACCAAAGCTGAATAACTATGGATTGGTCCTTATTTGATCAAAACATTTCTTGGGTATAGTTATTACTTATTGAATCATAAGAAAGGAATAGTGTATATATTTCATGTTAATGGAAAATACCTTAAACTTTTTTTCTTCTGAAATCACCACACTAGAACCTATACATAGTTTTTCCCTTTGTACATCCTTGTCTAGTATTCCCTTTTTGCTCATATATTATTCTCTTGAATGAATCCTTCACCCAATGTCCAAGGATTTTTCTAGATTGTCAGTAACCCACAAGGATCATGCAATTACAAGGAGAAATATGTTTTTCTCCTTGTAATTGCATGATCCAATTGTTGACCAACAATATTTGATCAAATATTTTGTATTCCTCCATGTATAGTTCATTCCTAGAATGCCTCCATACATTACATTAAAACTTAAAAAAAAAAAACTAGAGATCAAAACAGGTTTCTAACACATTACATTACTATTCCAAAGTTTTACAATGTGCATAACACTCTATTTAACTTCCACGAAATCCATCCTGCATTATTCACACTTAGAAATTTTGTTGAATGTGGGCATCCATCCGTGGGTGTCGATAACCATTAATTTCAGTCTATCACCCTATTATCTCACTCATCTACAGTACCTATATCCTGATCATCATCTGTCATGTCATCCTACCATATTTCTCTTCCACTTTCTCATCATCCCTCTAGTCCATTATTTCGATTGTACACTATCCTATGAACCCTCTACCATGTGACACTAAAAAACTTTACACTCTTTCTTGTTCACATTTCCCAACCTGCATTAAATCACTCTTTCTGAAAATTACTACCACTTGTATGTTGTTAATACATTTATTAATAATGAGATTTACCAGACAACCTTATATAAATGTTAATACAAGTTATCATTTAAATCCTCAAATTAAGATATTTTGGGTGTATTAAAACAAAACAAGTTTTTTTGTATACTCACAACTGGAGGAGCTATTGTTAAGTCTATCAGCTTGACTGATATTTCAGATTGAATAAAAGAACAATTTTACGAAGACACCGTAAATATTTTGGGATGAGAAGATCAAGCATCTCAGTGGTCACAATATTACAAGTGGTATTCCTCATTACCACCCCTAGAGAATAATTTGAATAAGATATCGAAATCTGGAATCACATCGGTAGAGTGTATGATGGAGATATAAGACATCAAATAATCAATTTAGTAGTGTGTTAATAAGTTTGATAAGGATTTAATAAAGATCATGCAATTACAAGGAGAAAAACATATTTCTTTATAGCCCTCTATTTTTAAAATAATGTTGAGACTCCCTAAACTAACCATGGTTTTCAAGAGTGTTAAAGATGAGGATTTTCTTAAAATAAAAATGGAGGAACCAAAATTTTACAGAGCTACCTTCAATATCCGTCTGTTATTTTTGAAGTCTTCTCTAGTATTTAGGTATATTCACTGAAGTATCCCTACAAGGAAAATCATGGTTATTTTCTACAATAATTGGATAGGAGTCCACAATTATTGTCCTCAATATTTCTTTATGTACATTGCATTTTTAAATTCATGAGAATGTCAATTTTGACTGGTCAAGGATTGTTTCAAGTGAATTGTCCTTCCATCTTGGAAACATTTTCAAAATTAAAAGGTTTTACATGTGTTCTTATTTGATTTTTGTTATGAATTACTATCACGAGTTCAAGGGCCTACCCATGGAAAAAAAGGTGAACTATAAAAATGACCTTGTACAAGTTTGGTACCCTACACTCTGGAATCAAAATGTTGCGTACAATTTTTATGAGGTACACAACATTCTTTCAAAATGTTAATTTATTTTCCTAATGCATCGAGATTGTCACTAGAGGATGCATCCTTCATTGAAGGAAAATGAATATTCAAAGAAATGGATGATTTAAGTATCACCATACTTTATTTCTCACATTAAAAATCTTCACTTCTACCCTTTTATGTTTTTAACAGATTGTTCATAGTTGAGGTGTATAAATAGTACAATTTTTAGGCACACATTTTTAATGGAAAAAGGAAAAAACAATTTATCCCCTTACCATCGAAGATTGGGGACATCACCATGAAAAGTATTTCCCATTTAGATTAAACAACAACTCATTTTGATTTAATTAAACTCAATCAAGGTAATGAAATCATGGGTTTCGAGCCTATCCATCTCTTCATGACCCACATGAAATCAATGTGATAGAACATGGTACTTGCCAACTCAGTTTTATTCAGAGAAGGAGAAGACGACAATCAAAATATTCAAGGTTTGAATCTTTAATAAGGTAAAATGATATTGAGACTATGGTAAGTAGAAAATACCATCACAAACAAGGACATGTTATAAATTAAAGAAGATATATGTACCTGAAAAGTTCCCAAAAATTTTGTTCAACCAAAGGAAAACCACAAAATCCAATCCAAGAACATAAGAAATATTCAATTGATAATTGTAATGATGGAGGGGACCAAAAATCTTGGAAGGGAAATCTTGAGAAGTCACACAAACTACTGATTTTACATTAAAAGAAAAATGGATACAAACAAAGAGGGGGAAGATGAAACAATACCCGAAAACGAAATTGGTCTAGAAGATTTGGAGATTGACATGAATGTTAAAGAGATAGAGGTTGTGGGGGAGAAACATAGATTACTCAAGTGTAGAATAGTTGTAAAAGAATTTCCTACCCAAGAGTTTATTATATTTGAAGAAAATTTCCTTGCCCTTCATCTTGTTTTATTCAAGAGATACTCAAGAAAATTATTCATTGAAAAAGTGAACTCAAATAATAATCAAATTCATGAGAAGTGTAATTCATAATTTGATTTCTAGGGAGTTCCACCCTATAAACTCATGGAATTCAATGAGGACATTGGTAAAGTCTTGAAATATTCAATTAGAGATTTAGAAATTGAGAATTCAATTTTGAAGGAAAAAGTAAGATAATTATAACATTCCTTGATGCCACAACCTTTGTTTTCTAGTCCCATCACCACTATACAAGCATTTAATAATTTGGAAGATAAACCAGAGTCAAGATAGAGATTGAAAGGAATTTCAAGTTTAATAGCCACCATCATAAGCGTTTTTGGTGACAACATCCATAAAAAAATCTCTTTGATTATTGAAACTTGGGAGTTGGTAACCAGGTTAGTCTCTTCGAGTTCTAGGATCACAAACTTCAGACAATATCTCTAAGAAGACTTGTAAAATGACAAAGAGGTCTATAAATGAGTTTTCACTACTTTCAATGCAAGGGTTTAAAGACTTAGTGAACCTAAATGAAAGGAGGAGTATTTTCCTTCAATACTTCATTTAAATAAATTATAAGAATGTTGGGTTAAGAGAATTAAATGTTTAAAATAAATGTTAGTGGAATATGATGCCATTAGTTCAAAAAGAGGTGAATTATTATTAAAGTTATTTGATTTAAAATTATTTGGGTCAACTAAATACATGGAGGACCCACATTTTATCATAAAATCAATTCTCCTATCGAAAGAAGAAATGAAAGAAATGTTGGAATCCTTGAAAATTTCATCAAAAGAAAGGTTTAATGACTTTACTGAATACTCATAGACAAAAGAAGAGGGGTGGCGTTTGTGTTATGTAAATAAGAATGATGATATAAAATATAACCTCGACCAACTTACAATGGAGTTTAAAGATCTTGAAAAATAATTATTTGATATCAATGTTAGAAAAAACATAAGAGTTGCACCCGTGAGATAATACATTGAAAATTGGTTAAAGAATTCTTTAATCAAAATAAATAAATCAGATCAGAAAAAAACAGTTACAATCAATCAAACATTTCCATCCAAAGAAATTATAAAATATATTCCGGCTAACAAATGAGCCATCAAGAGAACCGATCACTATATGTCAAGTGTTCATTTTCATAATTTCTCATACTCCTTACTTCTCACTTATAAATCATCCATATCATGTATTTTCATTCAATGAAAACTCATATCCAATTTCTAATTATTTCTCTCTTTTCTTCTACGTCTAGGTATTCCTTTAGAAGGTCCATGTGAGCCGAATCTCAATCCATTTGGACAAACACCTTTTATTTTATTCAACACTTTATATTTATTTATCAAACCATATGTTTACTTTTGAATTCCTCGGATTAGAAGATAAGAGGTGTTAAACCATGTGATTATACTCTTTGTTAAAACTTTATCAAACTATATGTTTATTAGAAGATAAAAGGTGTTAAACCATGTGATTACACTCTTTGTTAAAACGTTATTTTCATAATTTTAGTAATAGAATTATAGAGTACCAACTCTTTAAAAACAAGGGAGGAATTATCCTCATGATATTGTCATTGATATCTTGAAAAATTTGAATCATCATCCATTTATAATATGATTTAGAAGGAATCCCATTATGTTTCTTGAACTTTATTATATTGTTTTTATCTAACATCCTATGAACTCTCTAGCAAATGAACTTTCTATTCGATATAATATTATAATAATCCTTCTTACAGTGATTTATTTGACACTATATCTACTACAGGTACCTTGTTTAACATATATTTCCTTAATAAATAGAAACCTATCTATCTATTGAAGGGGGTTATAGTAGGGATTTGTCTCTAACACAAGTGTATAGCTCTCCAACATCAAGTCATTTCCAAATCCCTCTTTATTGATGAGAAACCTAGTCATACTAAAAACATCCTTGGCTCTACTCAAAAGCATACAACACTAAATGTTATTTTTGATACCACATCCTTCGTGATTTCTTTAACCCATACAGGGAATTTTTCATCTTGCATACATGTGTTACACAATATTTTGGTCACCTCAGTATTCTGTTACACATTATTTTGGTCACCTCAGTGATCAACTGACAACATGTGTTCATGCTCCCTGAAAATATTAAAAAGAGACTTTCTCCATGAGAAAGGTGGTTTGCTTTCCTCTGTCAAACAACATAACAAGGAAGGTCGTCACACCCTGTTATATGCATGAGGTGCGATGATTCCTAATTGTTGCACTATGCCCTAAAACTGGACTGCGACGTTGTCGCATGCTTCTTGTGCATAGAGTGCGATGATGCTTAAAGCATAGGAAAAGTCAAATTTCATGAATGTTCTAGAAGAGAATATTATAGAAGATGAGGTGGCCTCTGATCGGTTTGGATCTTAATCGCTTCTTTGATTTAGTGGAATCATCCTAATATCCTCATCCATATCTCTTTCACACTATATAAAGAGGGATTTCTCATGGAAAAGGCTAAGGTTGAATAGGCTAATATTTGTATGGAGCGTTCTACCTCAGATTATGCTTGAGATATTTGATTTAGTTCTTCAAGTCAGATTGTGGATCTTATTCATTCTAGGAATTAGATTCAAATGAGTATTAGTGTCCTCTCTATGGAAATCTCGTTAAAAAATGAAAAATATGCTACAAGCATAGTTTTCCTCTTTGTGGAAAGCTCGTTAAAAAATGAAACATAAGCTACGAGCATAGTTTTCCTCCTTGTAGTAATCTCGTTAAAAAATCAAACATAAATCTAGGGATTGAACCCGGAGCCTTGAGCATAGTTTTACTTCTCTACTGAAATATCGTTAAAAAATTAAACAGAGGTCTTGAGCATAGTTCTTTTCCCATGTCAAGCTCATTAAAAAATGAAATAGTGACCTCTCTCGTTGAGTCGAGTCTTTTCACTAGATCTCGTAGATATTGAGTCAAGTATTTAACTAGATATCATAGATGTCGATTCGAGTCTTTCATTAGGTATTGTATTTGAACCTTCATTTCATCCACCCTTATCCTTTTTCTCCATCTAGTAGAGAAATTGGTGACAACCTCAAAGTCGGAGAATGAAATGAAGCTTGGTGTAACATCCCCCCCGGCCACCCGCAGGCCAGTGTACACCACTCCAGAGAAATCACTCATGCTATGACATTAGTCGGTAACATTCCCAGCCTTAACAGGCTGGACCATGCTACTCTAGGGAATGCTTTCATTCCCATACTGCAGAACATATAGTAGCATACCCACTAGTCGATTGAGAAATGCCACATAAATTTACTCTTTAAACTCCATGCAACTAAGACATATACATACAACATGCTCATGGAACCTTTACATACAAACATAAACAAACAATTTCTTTCTGTAACATACGACTTTTATACTAAAATAACAGTAACTACATATATGCAATTATAATCACATATATTATAAACCGTAACATAGGCATGTAAATAACAAAGAATCATATCATTTTTATCATACAACTAGTACTTATCTTGGAAATATTGCCACCAACTATGTACAGACCGTCCACGAACCTCCCAGCCATAGACTACACTATTCATCACTCTCAACAATGAGTGACTGACCTCCACCCAGGGTAAAGGGTTCCTATCCAGTCTAAGGCTCATGGACAACAGGAAAGACTCTGTCTTAGGTGCTCACTCAACTAATAGCCTACAACCTCTCATTCCCCGCATGCATGTCCCACCCAAAGAAGTGTGCCCCTTCTCTTCTCAACAGTCCCTCGACTGCCCCACTTCCCTTCCAAGGCTTCAATAACAGGCTAGACCCGAATTCTCAAAGAGTTGTAGCTACAGTCTAGTACCTTCAAGAATCAATCCCCAACAATTCTCTCGCTTATGGAATTTCGCACAGGCCTGACAACCCGCTTATTGAATCCCACTCCAAGATAACCAGGTACACCAACCAAAAATGGCTATGGGAATAGGCTCCAGAATCATGAAATTGTTGTCTCAAGGATAATGGAATGCATGAGTGAAATGGTCATGGAGTCATTGGATGGATAACTGAGTGTGGAAGAGAATCACTCTTTGTGGAAGTAATTGTGCGAATAATGCATGTCGGACTGCTGGTAAGGTATCCGTGAGAAGACACCAAAATAGCTAAGTTTCCTCACAATATGAATGTATGTCCCCAACTTGACACTTGTTATATCGAAAGTTACTTTGGTCCACTTGTCCCCAACTCTAGAAATTAGGATAAAATAATTATCCATACTTTATGTTTTAGGAAATATTAATGTAATATTCCCTTGACATTTGGCCCTCCCTTTCCCTAACTGGTGAAGTTCATTCCCCCATCTCTTTTATCATGGTCAATTTGCGCGTAGTGATGTATTTTATTTTAATCAAGAGTCATGTACAAAGTAGGCGCATTAGCCTTTGACATCTAGGAGTTCTGGCCTAATACCAAAACATAAGAATCCCTTATTATAATAACTGGCTCAACAGCCTATAACACATATCATATACATGAGGCTCATTGTCCTCTATACTTTTCACACCTTAGTTACTATGCACAGTGTTGGAGCCGCCCTTGTTATTTCACCTCGCTCAGTTTCCAATTTTTTATGCTTGAGATCTAAAGTTGTTTCTCTTCTGTTTCCGAAATCATGAAACTCTGCGAATCTGGTCGCCTGAATAGATATGCACTTTTCCATCTCGAAAGAGACCCATTCTTCACAAGTAAGTTTGCTCTTTTAATTTTGTTTCGGTATATCGGGTCTAGGACACTTTAAATTTTCAATCTCGAATTCCCGAGTTGCGAGTCTGCGAAATCATTTTCCAATTTTTCACCGGAAGCATGGACCGTGGTAAAACCTTTAACCCTTAATTAGACATCGTCGGATTTCGCACCTCGGCATTTGTCGAACCTAACTTTTTATTCCTACAGCCTCGATGGCCGAGAATACGATAACCTTCGTGAAAACCTTGGTCGGAGACTAAAGGTAAAGGGACAACCCTGGTTAGTCTTGGTTCTCAGCACATCGCCACTCGGCACTTCTTTTCATGAAGCCAAAATGGATAAAACCTTGATTTGCAAAATTGCGACATGATTATGGCAAAGGTTAATTAGCCGCTTAATCCAAGATTTCCTTCTTTTAAAATTTGAACCTTAATCATCGCTTCATCGCGATATCGCAACTCGACATATCATTTTACCAAAAAACTGTCTTCGAATTCTCAAGTCGCGATATGATGTTTTAAGTTAATCACCTGATCAAGGATGCGTCAAAACATGGTTATTGTTAATAAATGCTAAATCGGCACTCGCAATCTCGCAAGTTGTTAAGTCAGAATGTTGAAGGGAAATTCACGATACGGCAAAAGGCGAGGTAAGGATTTAAATCCATAAGATTCGATTTTCTAAAATTAAACGAAATACGTCCCGCGCTTC
>SNQJ01S0007428.1:277444-301790 GCA_010110895.2 Picea sitchensis | reverse complement strand
CTGGTCACAAACACAGATCATTACAAAACCACACATGAGAATAAAATGCTATCACTGGAACGTTCCCATCCAAATACATATCTACAAATGCTAAAATCAAATAGATTAACTTTTAAAGTTAAATAGGTTAAGTTTTAAAGTTGAGATGTGATCTGGTCACAAACACAAATCATTACAAAACCACACATGAGAATAAAATGCTATCACTGCAACGTTCCCATCCAAATATTACAGTGGCCTTAATGCAATTAATTGTGCTCTTGTGATGGGATATGTGACAAGCTAGTATGACTGAAGCGTGCTCTCAGTTGTAGTTGTAGATGTTTTATTGGATTTTATCCAAACAGGTTCGCATCCCAATACTGCATTAGCCTTAATGCAATGAATTGTGGAGCTGTGATGGGATATTAGTTGTGGGTTTTTGATTAGATTTGATCTTTGTAGGGCACCCGTCTTAGTACTAATCCGGGCAGAGAGCACTTAATGACAGAATTTTGATGGGATCCGGTGCCACACACAGAGGTTTAATGTGCTGAACCATTCATTGCCATTAGCCATGAGAAAATCAGAGAATCATGATTTAGAATGTAATCCACTTTACGTTTTATGACCCAATAGCCTCATGCCAAGGAATTCTCTGGCTGGGCAGGCAGGCACTCACTCTGATTCATAGGATAACGTGCCTCTGTGTTTGACGGTTTGGTGAACCGTGCTGGAATTTTTCTCCATTTGACAACCAACAAGTGGGGAGATGTGATTATTGCGATCTCATTATTCAAAGATTATCAGAGTATGCCTTTGAAATTCCTCCATGGATTGGCCACGGTGTCCGGGCGTCCTGACTCGACACAACCAGGGATCATGATGACACCGACGGCCCACGGGCTTTATGTCTGTTTTCACTGTCGACATCAACGACAACGGCGTGAGCTGGGCAACGATGATGATTCTTGGAAACTAAGAGTAAACGTCATGGATTTTATTTTTTGTTTATGAGGAATGAAAAGGCGTTTTATGGAAGGAAGTGTGGCGGGGTCGGAGGAGAAAATTAGCAGAGCGATTTTTCAAACTATGATTAAAGTTTTACCCTAATTCAGTTTTGTTAATGGTGGAAGGACGAGCAAGATTAAACTTTCACCCTAATTCAGTTTTGTTAATGGTGGAAGAATGAGGATGAGAAGTGAAATGTATCAAACAGATTTTTCTTCCAAATCTTTGATGTGATAGATCTGGCAGGGTGGAAATACACATTTGTGAGATTTTAAAAGTAGAATTTGTTTTAGAGAAATTTTCTAAAAAAATTGTTTAATTTTACACCTAACTTTCTATATGGGCAAATTTAAACAATCCAATTTGGAAAACCCAAACAAAATTTACTCAGTGGGGTCGGGGTAGAACGACATTATGTCAATGGGCCGTTTTTACAGGCGGGTGTGGACTGAGAACGGGAGTCTCGCCCCGACGTGCTCGTGTGTGTGTCGGCCACCGGTGAGACAGCAGTAACCGGTCAGGCAGGAATTTCATTGATGTTTTCCAGGAGCAGGCAGGCAAGAGTGAGGCGGTCATCCTGGAATTTGTTTAATGTTTTTGCGGTAGCAGGCAGGGCAGTGGCCGACGGCGGTCTGTGCAGATGGCGGCTGGCCAGGTGGTGGTGAACCTGTCGGCTTGTCGCTCTTCCCACCCGCATCGATTTGTATCTTTACCGACTTGACTCCGATATTAGATGGCCATGAGCCCTGCCTATACATGGCTCCATCAATAGTAAAGTAATTCTGCTTTGCTTGGTTGGCCTTGTGGTCTATGGTCTAACAGTTTAGTTTATCACAATTAGCCCGGTTTTGATTCACAATTCATTCCTTCGAGGGGCTCTACGTGAATTTGACTTTCGATCCAGCTCTGGCCAAGAATTTTCTATTGGGTGTTTTCTATAACAGAGATCTAATTCTCTTCGGATTGATTGTGAAAGCAAATGGAGATCTCCCTGGACAAGTCGTTAGGGAGTAGTAGTATGTCAGAAGATTCCCAGGGGATAAGCTGCACAAATGCTGAAAAATCTCTGAAGCTTCATGACTATATTGGTCTCTCTGAGGTCTCTTCTCATTCGAATCCTCCCGTGTCAATGCCTTACCACCCCAATCTTAACATGGGAGAGGCAGAGCTGAGGTTGGGTTTAAGCCTAACAACATCAGAATGGGCACTGGGAGATAACAGCGGTATGCTTTGTTGTTTCAATTTAGGTTTGTTTGAAGTTTGCAGTTTTTTTTTTGGGGAAAATGTGGTAGCACAAATCCATGTCAATTCCTGATCTCTAACCTGGGCTTCTGTAGAATGTGCCTGAATGAAAAGGGTTTGTTTGATGGGGTGTGTAGGTTCAGAGGCAAATTTCGAGACTGATTATGCCAGGGCGTTGCAAAATCAGGCACAGGCGATGGATGATGGTATTAAATGTGGGTATGGGTTGGCCATGGCTACCGGAAGCAAGAGAGGCTTCAATGAAGCGTTTGGGAACAGGGGTGAGAAGCAGGTGAGTCTCGGGCTCCTTAAGCTCCAAATGTGTGGACCCTCTCACCCATCTGGAATGGCAGAACAGCAGTACAGCAGTAAGCCTCCTCAACATTCTTCTCTGGCAGATGAACAATCAGGAGTGGCAGATGCTTCTTCCACCAGTCCAAAGTAAGTTTGCAGAAAACGATCCTGAGAGGATTTCGATGACATCTTACAACCGTTTATCTTTCTTATAATTTTGATAGTGAAAACAATGTTATTAATAATTCTGCTTTTGATTTATCTGTGTGGAGTAATGAATCTCAATTCCTCTGTGCATTGATATGATATTAATTCCTCTGTGCATTGATATGATATTAATGAATCTCAGTTCTTATTGACATTGATACGATATAAGCTTATTTTAACAGGGGAGGGAGATTTGAACCTTACACCTTCCAACCAAGATTAACGTCTTTACTATTTCACCATGAAATATCCCAAAAAACAATGCTGATAACTGTTGAGTTTGTTTTTTCCGAAAAACGATCTCTGCGATCTCTGCCCACATTAAGTTGGAAAGCAAAATAGTCAAACTTGGCGAACACAATAACCCATAGGGCTTGGGGTTTGGTGATTTTTCATTATTAATAAATTTTCTTTTGATTTCTTACCCAGCTCCAATTTAACAAGGGAGAAAGATTTGAACCTGAAGAAAGATCTACGCCTGTACCAATTTATCATACGATAATCCTAAAACGTAAAACATAGAAAGCGATGATAGAATGTCCAGTTTTCTTTTTTTTCAAAACCTTCTTTGTCAACATTAACCTGGAAAGCAAAGCAGTTAAACTTGGCCAACACATTTGCCTATAGGGCTTGGGGTTTCGATCCACATCAATACCCCAGTTGTCTCAAACACTAAACTACAGCTCAATGGAGGTGGATAACTTGTTGAGTTGCAAGAGGAAAGAAAATGCATTTTTTACAGGGTTTCCATTATTTTAAGAAAAGTTTAGGTTCAGTTTCAATTTCAATTTCTTTTGCATGCCTTCAAAACATTTGATTTTGTTTGGGTTGGATGGGAACATGATTTGAGTTTAGGTTTAGTTTCAATTTCAAATTCTTTTGTGTGCCTTCAAAACATTTGATTCTGTTTGGGTTGGAATGGGAACATGATTTGCAGGAGTTCAGTTGTGGGTTGGCCGCCAATTCGATCTTATAGGAAAAACACTTTGGCTGCCCAACCGATGTCCCTTGAAGATGGAGAGGAAGAGGAGCAGTGGGAGGGTGTTGTAGAAGCACCAGCTAGTTTTGTGCACAGTCAGGGCAACTCAAATTCACTGTTTGTCAAGGTAAACATGGAGGGCGTACCTATTGGTAGAAAGATAGATCTCAACACCCACAATGATTATACATCTCTTTCTTCAGCATTGGAGAATATGTTCCGTGGCCCCCCTAACTGTGAGTATCTATGTAATCTTTATATACATGTACAATTGAATCTGAATCATGTCATGTACAATCTTCAAGCATCTTTTGATCCATTTGGCTTTAAGGTGATATTGCAGTTCAAGAAAATGGATTTTTCGTTCAGTCAAAAAGATCATGGCTTGGGGAGGATTGTTCTGATTATTTGTTGACTTATGAAGACAAAGAAGGGGATTGGATGCTTGTAGGTGATGTTCCATGGAGGTAAGTTTTTATCTGTTGTTTTTTTCTTTAATATTTTATCTCTACTGTATATCTATTTTATTATGTTGTTTCTAAAATCAAATACTTTGAGAATAAAATTTTGAAATTCACTTCAATTCTTATCAAAGTCTTTCCTATTTCTATAAACCAATCAATATAACTTTAAACTCCGATGTATCGAGCCGCTAGATGTTTCCACCTCAAGTTGTTTGATCCTCTCTCTGCTACTGCATTTCAATAGAAATGCAGCTTACTAGGATGGACAGTCCTGACAGATGGATTCATGTTTTGCAGTATGTTTGTGAGCACTGTCAAACGTTTAAGGATTGTGAAAACCTCAGAAGGCAACGGCGCTGGTAAATGCAAAGCCTCATTTATAACATTTTGGAAATGAATCTTAATGATTCTATTCTATTATTTTATACCTAAACCATACATCTAATTTGCATGCAGGTCCAAAGTGCTCGGAAAAGATGAATTGCACGGAAAAGATGAATTGCAGAAAGACAAAAGCTGCCTGAATTCTGGATATTACTTCACAGTCTCCCAATTCGTTGCAGTGAATGGAAAAATCTGGCGGGTCCTAATATTTACACCCATATATATCTAGCATTTGAATTTTAATGGTTAGTGCACTAAAATAAAAGGGTGCGACATCTCAGGCGATTCCATTGTCTGATCTGAGTATTGCCTTTACTTTCATAAAGTACTCTGTCATATATAGATATATATATTTCTAAGTGTTCCAGCTAGCTTTCTATATTAACGCGGATAAGATCAATACTCGATACTCGTTTTGGGTTTTAAGTTGTATATGAACAATTATTCAATGAGGGAATTAATACCTAGGAGCCTGGAGATTCTTGCTTGGAGTGCGGTTCCAGTCTTGGATTTCAGCCCCAGGTGCCTCTGTACACAGATAGTGCTAGCTATCTGAGTTGCAGGAAAGGTGACCTGCTACAGCGTTGGGGTTATATGGCTAAACAGGAGACCTAACCTGTTCATGTAAAGGGCTCAAAGGGTTACAATAGAATCGCCTTGATTTTTTTTGTTAGGATATAAATAAATAATGTCTTCGTTGGCCTGGGTTTTTTCAACAATTGTATTCCGGGATGATAATCTTGCCAAATGTATAATCATAGTGAAGAGGAATTAAGTATACCAGACAAGTAATTGTACAGTTCTATACTCGTATTTGCAGAGATTCTTTTGTATATATGCTTGTTGAAGGTGATGCGCTTGTTGCAGTACCCATCAGAAACTGGAAAAGTTTGGCTTAAAATCTGAAAAGAGTCTGTGGTTGAGTCGATCTACAAATATCACGTACATCATGTTATTCACGAGTCCTCACAATTTTTTTTGGTTTATACCTTGGATTCTAGCTGCGCAAATATCATATTTTCAAAACTACTGTTTTTTTTGGGTGGGTATTCGAATGAATCAGCTCCATGTGAAGCAGTTTGCTGGTGGGATAGCTTTTTGATAGTACATATTAGGCATCTTCCGTATGACTTACATGCTAAAATTCAAATAAGCTCCCTAACAATTAAGAATATTTCATGATAGCAGTAGAGAAATAGAATTTGAATTGATGTTAATGTCCACTGTAACCAAAAATAAGTCGATAGGGACTGAAATTATTATACAAAGAGATTTAGAACAAAGACTTCAACCGGAAACAGAATATCAACGAGCAAGTACACATAAAATGCAAAATTAGAGCACTATAGATCTGCAAATTTGTGTTGTGATGCTAGGTTAGTATGATTTTGTACCTCATAGAGTGAGATTGTTGTTGTGGGCTCATTTACAGCCTTGTTTTCCTTGTTTCTAATTAAATGGTTGAAAGAACTGGCCTCCAGACAATTCAATACAAAGTCCATTTCAAAGGTAATTTTTGTTGTGGGCTCATTTACAGCCTTGTTTCTAATTAAATGGTTGAAAGAACTGGCCTCCAGACAATTCAATACAAAGCCCATTTCAAAGGTTTTTTTTAAATGAAGTTTATGTGTTTGAATTATTTTTTTTAAGTCTTAATATACCATGATCTTTATATTAATGAAAAAGAAAAGCAAATATTTATATGATTGAAAAACAAAAGCAATGTGGTATCCATGTTCTATTTAAAGATAGTGTTCATAATAATGATGCATGCATTTTATTACCATTGAATTCAACCCAAAAATTGTTTATTCCTGCTTTATATATATGATTTGGTTGTTGCCATAAGTACCTATGTTTTTGTGTGTTTATATGTGTAGTTGGATGATTAAATGGTAGGGGATGTAGACACATGAGGAACATATGAATAGCCAATTAGCACACTCAACATAGACAAGGATTATGTTTATCTAAAAACCTAGGGTAACTTGGTAGCTTAAGGGTTTAACCTAAGAAGCCAATGGATGCACCTTACTAAGGATAAAGGTGTTTCTACTTTATTTAAGGTGATGTTTAGGGGTGTTAAGCTTTTTAAAGGACCGAAGGTTTAGGATAAGCAAGGAGTAGCAATGTCTAGGAGTTGGTGATGTCCAAGAGTGTTAAGGTTTCATAAGAACCGAGGTTTAGGATAAGGAAGGAGTAACAATGTCTAAGAGTTGGCGATGTCTAAGTGTGTTAAGGTTTCTTAAGAAACCAAGGTTTAGGACAAGGAAGGAGTAGCAATGTCTAGGGGTGTTAAGGGTCCTTAAGAGACCCAGGTTTAGGATAAGGAAGAAGTAGCAATGTGTAGGGGTATTAAGGTTTTTCAAGAAACCAAGATTTAGGATAAGGAATGAGTAGCCACTTAGTGTTAGGTAAAACTTAAGAAAATGGGAAGGAGGAAAGAGCAAAAAGTAAATTTAAAGTTAATGAAACTATATTTACTATGTGAACTAAAGGACATGGTGATGTGTTCTTTTTATTATTAAAAGATAAAAGTGTGTTCTAAACTAAACTAAGTCAATTGATTAAAGAAGATACAAAGACAAAAAAAGAGACAAGGTTTATTAATAATTTTTCTTCTCACTGCCTATGTTAACTTGAGTTAAAATACAAAGACAAAACTAAGAAAGGAAAAAGGAGAAATTACTAAAAGTGAATATTTCCTTCATTCCAAATTCCAATTGAAAAAGAGAAAGAGGGATCAACACACAAGGTTTTGTTTTTTCTTTTCTTCTTAATGAATTTTAAGAGATTGAAAGAGAAAGACTACTTTGTTTTGTAGTAGTTGATTCATTACCTTGGGCAGGATTTGGAGTATTCTATGATCTCTAAAGATTAACAATTGGGCTTGACATAGAATCAAGCATAGAGTGGGCAAAGCTTCAATGCAAAAAGAGAGAGATTTCCAATTATTCCTGGTAATTGCTTACTTCGATTATAAAACAAAAACATGGTTTTCCTTCTTTTCAAGTATACAATTAGTTTGGAATGGATAGTTATATAGTTTGTCCTCTATCTTGGTATTTTTTGGGTAGAAAAACTAGAGGAATTGTCTTTCAAGGCCCATTTTAGGGACATGTTCCAATTTGGTGATTTAGGGTTAGGAAGAGCTGATTTGAGGCATCTAAAGACATCTAAAGACACTTTTTAGGGTCAAAAATTTGTTAGTATAGCTCTTAGCTCCTCAACACTATTCTACACACCAAAATACTTTCAACAATGTGAAAATCATCTCAATTGGAGTTCATATACAAGAGTTATGCATCTTGCATTTTGACCTACCATGTTGACTGCCATGGTATCGAGTAGATTCCACTTCAGCCCCCGTTACTCACACATGTGGGGTTGGTGACATGTGGACTCTCAAGAATATTCTAGAGGGTCAAAAATCCTAACACTAATTGAGGGTTGAGGCATGCAAAATTCTTAATTGTATGATCCATAATAGATCACTATATAATTTGTCATCTATTTTGGTATTTTCTAGGTGGAAAAATTGTCTTACAAGCCCCATTTTAGTGGTAGGTCCCATCTTAGAGATTTTAGGTTCAAAAACTTCTAGAGCTAATTTGAGGCATCAAATGACACTTTTTGGGTCAAAAATTTATGAGCATATCTCTCAACCCCTCAACACATTTCCACACATTGAAATCTTTCCAATGGTTTAAAAATCACATCAGTTGGAGTGTGTATGTGGAAGTTATGCCTCCTGCAATTTGACCTACCTCGTTAACCATCATGGTACTAAGTGGATTCCACGTTAACCCCCATTTCCCACACATGTGGGGTTAGTCATGTGCAAAATTTCAAGAAAATTCTAAAGGGTCAAAAACCCTAACATCAATTGAAGGTTGAGGGATGCAAAAACCCTAACCTTATCCCTAGACAATTGTTAGGGTGTGTTAAATATTGGGTTGTTAGGAAGAGAAAACGTTCCATTCTTTTAGTATTGTACTTGATCCATGGTTGAATAGAGAATCTAGGAGTGGGATTTGAGAGCATAATAGAGGAGGTAGAAGATTCTGTAATAGTCATTCAAACCATAGTGTCAAAGGAAACTCCATAGAGGGTTCCCATTTCCTTGTACTTGCATTTCATAACTAAAGAAAATAGAGTAGAGCATAGGTCTCACCTTATAGCTAGGTTTTCTCTCATATCAAGTTTCTTATGTCACATCTTGTGTTCATTTGCTTGTTCTTTGATTTTTTAATTTCAATTATTTCTATAAATTTGAGCACTACACTAGTAATAATAAACTTGATATTTAAGGAAGTAAATTGCATAATAAAATATTTTAGAATATTATAAGATACCTTGTGATGAACTTTTCCAATGGAATATCTATGGAAGTTTACAAATCATCCTAAGCTTAGGTTACTATTAGGCTATGTTAAATATTGAGCTGTTAGGAAAGAAAGGGGTTTCGTTCTTTTGGTATAGCTATTGTTCCATAGTTTAGCAGAGCATCTAGGAGTTAGATATTGAAGCATAAAAGAGGAGATAAAATATTCTGTAGCAACCATTTGGGCGATAATGTCTGTGGAACCTTCATAGTGAGTGCCCCTTTTTTAGTATTTTCATTTCATAATTGAGAAAAAAGATAGTAGAGCATAGGGCTTCCCTTATAGATGGGTTTCCTCCCATATTGGATTTCCAAGAGAATGTATTATGTTCATTTATGTGGATGACATGTTAATTTGCTTATTTATTTCATTTTAGCTTCTGTTACTTCCTTAATTTTTAGCACTACACTAGTAAAATTAGATTTGAGATCTAAGGGATTAAACTGCATAATAAACGATTTCAGATTTTTGTAAGATTTGTTGTGATGAATTGTTCCTGTGGAATATCCATAATTATTTACATATTAGATTGGTATTAAAGAAGTTTTATTTGTGGTTTTATGGAAAGTTGCAAGATCTAAGAATTGACAAGTAAGAATCCTAGATTGAGAATCCTAGCCATGGCCGATGAGTCCAATGGTAACAACCCTTAGGATGAGGGAGAGGAGAGGAGAGATCTTTGAATATGGAAGAACAAGTCATTGATATATATCACAAACATGGCCCTCCTTATGGTGGCTCTAGAGATAAAGTTTGGACATTTTGAGGAGGTTGGTGGATCTAACCTAGAAGTTGGATTAGATGAGAAATTAAAAGATAACGAAGACCCAGAAAAGTAGCCGAAAAAAGAGACATAGAAAGAGGAACCAAGTTCCAATGTTATCACTTCTTTATAATCTTTGTTTAAAATGGAAGGGAAAGTGGACATCTCACCTTACCAAAGTGATATTGATGTTGTTAAGTTGAATCATTGGTTGCAATAGTTAGAAGTTTATTTCAATCTCCATAACATAGGAGAAGAGAAAATTATTTCATTTGCTTGACTAAAATTAGAGGGCCATGCACTAACTTGGTGGGAAAGCTACATAGAGACACTTAGGCTATAGGGTGATCGCCCATTAACTAAGCGGGAGGTGTTTAAAACCCTCATCAATTCCCAATGCTACCGTATTGGGTATGTAGAGGACTAGTGGATATGTTGGCATCACTTAAGGTAGAGGAAAGGGTAGAGTGTGTAAATGTACACCATCGAGTTCAAAAATATCACAACTATGTTGGTTATATCTCCTAAGAACCTAGACGTACTTCTCAAGTATCAAAGGGGTCTACATAGTTATTTACAGAAGCATATGATTCTCTTTAAACCTATCACAATTGATGAGGCCTACGTGAAAGCATGATACATGGAGAATATAGGCAATACGAAAGGATAACCAAGTGGTTCCAAACATATATAACATTAATATGCTTCCAAGGATGAGAAGAATAAGTGGAAAGGAGAGGAAAAGAAGACAACAACCATTTCATAGTAGTGCAAGGATCCAAACAACCAATACCACCATTATAATATTGATGGTCACATCGAAGATAAGTGTCGGAAGCTACATTAAGAGATGAATTTAAAGAACTGTAAGAAGGATGCAAAGAAGAAGAACCTACTAGCCTCATATTTAGGAAACTATAAAGGGAGCAACTTGGATGTAGACGAAAATATTGTTTGCACTACAATGTAGAAGAATGTGAACTTAAGTAGTGTTCATCACAAGGAAGAGAAGGAGATGACTAAACTCTTCCATATTAATATCTAGGTCAAGAAAACAAAGGTGTATACTCTATTCAATTCTAGTTTACATGCCAACCTCATGGAAAAAGATCTAGTCAACAATCTTGGATTGAAAGTCCATGATAATCGTAACGCATATCCATTGGGATGGATAAATAAGGATGCAGAGCTTAAGCACTAAACAATATAAGATCAAATTTGCTATAAGTGCAAACCACATCAATGAAGTGGAGGTAGATGTAGTACGACTCGATGTCCGTGGTATAGTGTTTGAAAGCCTATACATGTGTATGAGGGATGCAATATTTATGAGGAGAGAAAAACAATACCACATGATCAAGGATGATAAGTATTTCATCCTCAATGAACATGAAGGTAAATACAAGATCTCTTTGGTAATTGATAACCAAGCCAATAAATTGATCAGTTATAGTAGGTAGTTTGTATTCCTTTTCTTAAGAGAGAATCAACCAGATGATGAATTGGTAAAAGTAAAGGCATCTTTTGAGGGATGTAAGAGAGAGAATAAATTCCATTTAGATGAGTTTTTGCTATAATAAAGAGAAGTGTTTATAGAGACTAAAGGGTTACCACCTAAGAGGGAAGTGCAACACGAGATACAGTTGATTCCTAATTCCCCATTACCAAAATATTGGGTTGTATAGATATAACTCATCTTGGAAGTAGAAACATTGAAGAAACAATTGTTGCAACATCTAAAGAAAAGAGTAATTTGACCAAGCACCTCACCTTGTGGGTCACCTATCATCATAGCATCGAAGAAGGATGAGACTTAAAAAATGTTTATCAAATACATAGCTTGAACAAAATCACCCTCAAGAATCAGTAACCTCTTCCCATTATTGATGATTTGTTAGATTAGTTGCAACATTCCAAGTATTTCACCAAATTGGATCTCAAATTAGGATACCACGAAGTGAGAGTTAAACAAGAATACACTTGGAATACCACCTTCAACAAAAAGCAAGGTCTATATGAATGGTTGGTAATGCCTTTTAGTTTATGTAATCCACCAACTACATTTATGCATTTGATAAATGATGTATTATGTCCCTTTCTAGATTCATTTTGTGATAGTGTACTTAGATGATATATTGGTTTATAGCTCTACTTGGGAAGAACATATCTCACATCTAATGCAAGTGTTAGATACTTTGAAAAAACATCAATTGTTGGCTAGCATTAAGAAATATGGGTTTTTTTTAGTAGTCATTGGTGTATTTTGGGTATGTTATTGGTGGAGGGGAGATTAATATAGATACCATGAATATGGAGGCCATCCTAAAGTGGCCAGTTCCTACTAATGTCACTAATGTTAGGGAATTTTTTTTGGCGCAACGCATTACCTATGGAATTTTATAGCATTCTTTTCCAAGTAGCTATGCCACTTCATTCCATAACAACCAATGGTAATATTTTCTAGTATGGGGAAGAATCAATAGAAATATTTCGATGAGTTGAAATGAAAGATCGTTCAAGCAATAGTTCTTGCGCTGCCTAATTTTCTAAATCCTTTCAAAGTAGAGACATATGTGAGTGGATATGATATGGAAGTGATCTTGATGTAGGGAGGTAAGTCAATATGCTGTCATTCCAAAACATTTCATGGTGGAGTCTTGAATTACCCTACATACAATAAAGAACTATGCATCCTAGTTCAAGATGTTAAGAAGTGGAAGTAACATCTAATGGGAAAGGAAACCATTATCCACACTGACCACCAACCACTGTAGCATTTGCAGGCTCAAAGTAAGCTTCAACAATCTAGACACTGCAAGTGGATGGGGTTTTGTAGTAGTTTCATCTATTCATCAAATATAAGGAGGGAAACACTAATACATTGGAAAATATGCTTTCAAGGCCATCCACATCCAAGATTACATATTTTGGAACTCTTATGCACATGAATCATTTTACCCATGATGCATACAAAGAGTCATACATGGAAGATGATGACTATAAAGAGGTGTTTCAACAACGACAGGGAAAAAATAATGTAGAAGAAGGTGATGGTAAGGACGACTATCATATTTATAATGAGTGTATCTATAAGATAGACAAACTCTGTGTTCCTAAAGGTGAAAGACTGCAACTTACCAGAGAGGCTCACACCCCCAAGGTAGAGGACATTTTGGTCTTGTGAAGATAGTTTCCAGCGTACACAGTTATGTGTATTGGCCTAGAATGACAATTAATGTAGCTTATTTGATTAGAGGATGTATACTTTGTTGTACTAGTAAATTTAGTAATAGAAATCAAGGTTTATACCATCCCTTACCTATACTAACTAGACCTCGTGATAACATCTCCATGGATTTTGTGGGTGGTTTTCCATCAACTAGGAAGAGACATGACTATCTATTTGTGGTAGTTGACATGTTCAACAAGATGCACATTCTGATGGCTTGTAAAAATACCACGAAAGGACTAGAAGAAAGAAAGATGAGATTTGAAAGTGTTGGGTTCACTTTGGGATACCAAAGAGCATCATATCAGATAGGGATACATATTTTCTTAGTGCCTTTTGGACTATGCTTTGGGAGAAGATGGACACCAAGTTCAAGATATATACAAATTTCCATCCATATGCATATG
This sequence comes from Picea sitchensis, assembly GCA_010110895.2. Taxonomy (NCBI): domain Eukaryota; kingdom Viridiplantae; phylum Streptophyta; class Pinopsida; order Pinales; family Pinaceae; genus Picea; species Picea sitchensis. Next base: position 288,446 of record SNQJ01S0007428.1, on the reverse strand, counting down.
GGTATATAGAAGTAGTCAACAAGACATTGGTTCAACTTTCGAGGGGTTAAAATAAGAAGCATCCAAATACTTGGGATGAAAATTCGATTTATATTCAACAATTTTATAATAGAGCGGTCAAGTCTTCTACCAATAAGTCCCCTCTTGAAACTTTCTTTGGGTATATGCTTCATTCACCCTTAGATGCTATATATGGATAACAAGGAGAGTGATGGAAGACATCACATGAGATTCATTTAAAGTAGAAAAGAATGTTGAAAATATTAGGAAAATCCAGTTACAAGTACAAGAGACATTGGAGAAGTAACATGAAAAGTATAAGGCCTAACATGATCATCACGAAATTGAGAAAAAATTCAAGGAAGGAGATATAGTTTTGTTGCATATGAAAATAAAGGTTACATGATCCTGATAATAAGATCAAGGTTTTGTGGTATGGTCATTTTGAATTATTGGGTAAGGTGGGTGATAATGCCTACAAATTCACTCTACCCCCATATATGCACATTTATTCGGTAGTGAATGTGGAAGATATGAAATCTATGAGCCGTCCATGTTGGATCGAGAAACTGATGAGTAGGTCCTACCTACCATAGAAGACTTAGCATCAAAAGACTAGGAATATTTCGTATAAGATACATTGCATAAGAATTCCAAAACTATTAGATAGGGGAAACATGAACTCTAACCGGTTGGGTTGAAAAGACAACTTCCAGGAGAGGCCAAATAATACTCTAAGGAGAAGATAGAGGAAATAATTCCTCACTTCATTCAATAAACAATTTTGGGCACACAAATCCTCTCTAAATGGGGAGGTATGATCCAAAATGGATCATTATATAATATTTCATCTATATTGATAATTTCTAGGTGCAAAAATTGGAGGACTTGGATTGTAGGGCCCATTTTAGGGGTAGGTTCCAATTTGGTGATCTGGGGTCTGGAACCTTCCAAATGTAGTTTGATACATCAAATTACACTTGTTGGAATAAAAAAATTGGGCTCTCCAACTCTTTTACATTATTTATCACACCAAAATATTTACAATGGTGCAAAATTCACCTTAATCAGAGTTCGTATGCGGAAGTTAAACCTCCCACAAATTGACCTACTCTATTGACCATCATGGTACCAAGAGGATACCATGTCAGCCTTTATTACTCACACATGGGGACTCTTAAGAATATTATATAAAGTCAAAAACCCTAACACTAATTTAGGGTTGAGGCATGCGAAAACATAACCCTAAACGACTATCATGCTATGCTAAATATTGTGCCTTTAGGAAAGGAAAGGGCTCCATTCTTTTGGTATTTTTATTTTTCCACATTTGAGAAAAGCATCTAGGAGTAGGATATTGAATCATAACATAGGAGGTATGAGATTTTGTAGAAAATATTTAGGCCACAATGTCCATCACAACTCTATAGCGAATGCCCCTTTATTTGTATTTTCCTTTCATAACTAAGAAAAAAAAGAGAAGAGCATAGGCCTTTCCTTCTAACTAGGTTTTCTTCCATATTGGGTTTCCTAGGTGATTTATAAATTTTAGTGGATATTCCATTGTAATAGTTCATCACAACAGACTTGATAAATAAAACTGAAATTTACACCATGGAGGTTAAATTCTGTTACATTCCAGAATGTTTAGTTACTGATTTTTTGTTTATGCATGAAATATATACAATGTGAAAAATAGAGAACAATAAAATACAATAACACACCATCTATAAGAATTTTTTTTTTTTTCTTTGGGAAAACCTTACAGAAGAAAAACCATCTAGAAGGTGAGGCTGCTCTGTTCTCTTTTCTCTGGTATGGAAATAATGCAAGTACAAAGGAGAAGACACTCTCTATGGATTTACCTGAGACTTGTGGCATGTTATGCCGCTATAGAACATTAACCCCGCTTGTTTTTCTCTCTAATTTCCCACTCAAAGTTATTTTTCTTTGTTATGGAACAAAATACAATGACATAGAATGAAACCCCTTCTCTTCCTTGTGGCCCAATATTTAATAGAGCCTGATAGCCATCTAGGGGTAGCTTTTTGATTTCCTCAACCATCAATTGTGGTAGGGTTTTGAGCCTTCTAGAATATTCTTCAAATTTCTCATGTGGATATCCCCATATGCATGATAAATGGGGATTGACATGGAATCCTATAGTACCATGGTGGTCAACATGATAGGTCAACTCATTGGAGGAATAATTTTTGCATACGAACTCCAATTGATGCATAGTTTGCATTGTTTGAAAGGTATCAGAGTGTAGAACACCGCAAGGGGGTGTGCACAAGTTTTAGATACTAGAACCACACAAAACTCCATTTATTTCCTCAAATTGGATCTGGAATGTTTCATACCCCAAATTTTTAAACTGGGACCTACCACTAAAATGAATTTGCAAGCTTATTCCTCCAATTTTTTCCACTCTATAAGAATCAAGATAGATGCAAAATAATATAATGATCCAATCCAGATCATACCTTCCCATTTAGGGAGGATTTTGGTCCCCAAAATATTTACTGAACGAGGTGAGGAAATGTTTCCTCTACCTTCTCCCTTGAGTACCACTTTTCTTTCTCTGGAAGTTATCCTGTCAATCCAATCTTCCAAAGGTCATGTTTCCCATGTCTTGTAGTTCTAGAGCGCTTTTGAAAAACTATGTCCTTTGCTAACTCTACCTGATCATCTGGTGCTAAGTCCTCTATGGAAGGTAGGACCTGCTCCTCCTCTTGATCTAACATGGAATGCTCATAGAGTTTGAGATTCTCCACATTCACTATTGAGTAAATGAACATGTATGTGGGTATACTGAGTCTGTAGGAATTATCTCCACCTTTTCTAATACCTCAAAAGGACCATACAATAGAGCCTAGATATTCTTATCAGGACCCTGTAGCCTTTCCTTATTTAGTTGTAACCATACTCTATCTCCCAATATAAATGTTCTATCTCTTCTGTGCTGGTCATGTCTAGCCTTCTACTTTTCTCGTGACTTCTTCAATGTCTCTTGTACTTGAAAATGGATTTGCCTAATCTTCTCAACAATTTTTTCTTCTTTTAATGCATCTCCTGTGAGGTCCTCCCTCACTCCTCCTTGTTGTCCATGTACAAAATCTAAGTGTGAAGGTGGTAAATATACAAATCAAGTTTCAAAAGGTGACTTACCATTAGAAGTGTGGACTGCTCTATTATAAGAGTGTTGTATATAGATTATATTTTCATCCTAGGTCTTTAGATTTTTCTGACTGTAATCTCTCAAAAGATGCACCAAAGTCTTGTTGACTACTTCCGTTTACCCATCTGTCCATGGATGGAATGTTGTAAACCTATTCAACTTAGTTTCTATCTTCTCCCACAATGTAGTCCAAAATGCACTAATAAATCTAGTATCCCTATCTAAGATGATGCTCCTTGGTATCCCAAAGTGCACCTAGAACTATTCAAAGAACTTGTTTGTTGTGTCTTGTCTATTGATGGTATTTTTAAAATGTATGAGATTGCACATTTTCCTGAACCTTTCAACTACAACAAATAGATAGTCATGTCCCTTCCTTGTTGTTGGTAAATCTCTAAAAAATTCCATGGAAATACTTTCCCAAGGTAGAGTGGGTACATGTAATGGATGGTATAGAGCTTGCTTCATGTTCTTGGTCTTGATGGTACAACAAAGTATACATCCTCTAATATACCGTGCTACATTTTCTTGCATTTTGGGCCATTACACATACCTTTGTAAGTTGGCAACTATCTTCCCAACACCAAAATGTCGTGCAAACTTGGAGGTGTGAGCCTCTCTAATAGGCTGTAATCATTCACCTTTAAGAACATAAATCTTGTCGAGTTTCTAGAGTAGACCGTTCTGGATATGATAGTCAACCTTTCCGTCACCTTCTTCTATATGAATTTGTCCCTGTATCTACTGAAACACCTCCTTGAAGCCCTTATCTTTTATGTATGCCTCTTTGTATGCATCATAGGTAAGAGGCTCCATGTGCATCAGAGTTCCCAAAGTTGTTATCTTAGATGTGTGTGGTTGTAAAAGCATGTATGCCAACTTATTTGTGCTACCCTTCTTATACGTTATGACCAAATGAAAATGTTGTAAAAAATACATCCACTTGTAATGCCTGGTTTGTTGCAACTTACTTTGGGCCTGAAAGTACTATAGTGGATGGTGATATATGTGGATGATAGTCTCATTTCCCATCAAATAATGCTTCCACTTTTTGACAGCTTGTACCAAAGCATAGAGCTCCTTGTTGTAGGTAGGTTAATTGAGTAACACCCCATGAAATACCTCAAAATGATAACAAACAAGCCTTCCTTCTTTCATCAGGATTTCTCCCATGGCATATCCACTTGCATTTGTCTCCGCTTCAAAGGGATTCTGCAAGGTTGGTAGCATGAGCATTGGTGCTCGATTGATATTTCTTTTCATCTCATCAAATACCTTCTATTGATTATTCCTCCACTGGAAAATCTTACCACTGGCTGTTATGGCATGGAGTGGTGCAACTACCACTGAAAATGAAGCTATGAAATTCCAAAAATATTTTTCTACCCCCAAAAAACACCTAAATTTAATGGGATTTATAGGAACTAGCCATTTCATGATGGCCTCCATATTCACAGGATTTATCTTGAGCTCCCTTGCATTGATCACATACCCCAAATACACCAAAGAATTCAAAACAAAATCACATTTCTTGATATTGGCTAGAAACTAGTGCTTCTTCAGAGTATATAACACCTACATAAGATATTAGACGCACTCCTCCCAGGTATCACTATAAACCAACATATCATCCAAATAGACAATAACAAATGAATCTAGATAAGGGTGTAAAAAATCATTCATTAGTATCATAAATGTAGTAGGTGCATTGCATAAAACGAATGTCATAAACAAACACTCATACAAACATTGCCTTCTCTTGAAGGAAGTCTTGTAGGTATCTTCTTCTTTGAATCATATTTGGTGATATCCTGATTTCAAATCCAGATTAGTGAAGTACTTGGCATACTATAACTGGTCCAACAGATCATCGATCCTTGACAAAGGGTACCGATTCTTCAGTGTAATATTTTTCAATGCCTTGTAATCGATACATATTATGCAAGTCCCATCCTTGTTGGTAACAATTATGATGGGTGACCCACAAGGTGAGGTACTTGGTCGAATCACACCCTGCTCCAACAACCGCTGCAACTGCTTCTTGACTTCATTTGCTTATAGAACAAACTGTCTATACAACCCAATATTTGGAAATGGGGAGTCTATATTTCTTGGTCCACATCCCTCTTGGGTGGTATCCCTTTAGGATCCTTGAACATTCCTATGTATTCTTGTAGTAAATCCTCCAACCGATGTTTTCTCTCTTTAGTACACACCTATAGGGATTCCTTCACTCTCATTGACTGATCATCAGACTAATTTTCTCTTAAGAAAAAAAAAACATATTTCTTACTAGAACTAATCAACTTCTTGGCTTAGTTGGCACTTACCAGTGACATCTTTGACTTGCCTTTATGCACGTTGATGATGTAAGAATTCCCATCCTTGATTAGTCGGTAATGGTTGGCTCTCTACATGAATATTTCATCCCTCATATACATGTAAGAGATTCCAAACACTACTTCACATAGATCAAGGGGTACTATGTCCAATTCCTCTTCATCAATAAAATCATCACTTATATCAAATTTAATGTTACACTGTTTCATTACCTTTATCTCTACATATTTGTCTACCCATGATCTGAAAAATTCTTAGATACTCATTAATATTCTAATACATAAGAAACCTTTACTTGATTTTTGAAATAAAGTGATTGCTTGACTGTATGAAAATTACATGTGAAGAAATTATTTAACCAAATCCACTTTAATGATAAAATAACTTGCAAATAATTGAGCTTGAAATGAACAACAATAATAAAATCACATAGACAAGTTGGAAAATGGAGTTCACCCAATTTGGGATACCTCTCCAGGTCCGTTTCCAATAGAGACATTATTTTATTAATGCTCAAATGCTTGTGTTTTACAATGAACTTTTTACATGTTGCTCAAATACAAAAATGGAGTGCACCGTTGGATTCCTCATGAAAAACCGTGCAAAATGAGTATAAAATTCTCGAAATTCCATCAAGGTATCATTTGGCACACTTTACGATGTAGTCTCACAAATTTGGTAACCTTGGATATGAGTTATGAGACTCAACTCTGCAAAAATGTTTTCCCCAACCTCAGTCTGCACACCCATTAAATAGAGCGCGAACCCTTAAACGACCTCCGAAAATCATGGCATACTTTTAAAATAAATTAGTTGGTTTTATAGACAAACCAACACCATAGGTAGATTGGTTAAGGAATGATTATATATATGGGATCTCGGGGGTTCGAGGCCCACCGACCGCCATATTTTTTGGCGTTTTGGTGGAAGTTGTTGTAACTATATGTTATTTATAACATATGTAACCTCATATGTTAACACACACACACACACACACACACACACAGACACACACACACATAACATAACCCCCGCGTGAAATATTTGTTGATAGCCCTGTGTTTTGGGGAATGATCACATTACCTGCATACAAATATAAGTTATTGGTTGAGGGCTTAGGCCCTCAACCCTATTTTCCATGCATTGCAACTTTATTATAATTTAAATACATTCAGTGATATGTAAGGTTAAGTAACATTGTGATGGTGCATTGGTAGTGGGGTTTTGTTAAGGTTTATGGAGGTCGTGTGTTCAACCCCCGTCGACTCCATAATTTTTAATATACCATGTCATTATAGGACAATGGGAGGTCGCCATGTGGTGGTCTCTTATTGTCTCATTCTTTCCATGTGTCATCGTAGGAGTGGACCACTTGTGCACCACTTTTCAACTCGTAATTGGACCACTTGGATTGTACCTTTCCTAGTCAGCTACCAACAATCATGTGCCACACATCACCATTGTACTGGCGACACATGTCACCCATTTTTCCCATGTGTTTTAGGAATTGAGACATGATTCCACGCTAAACCTAGTAGAAGAGAGGAAGAAATATTTAATTAAGAAAGTAAATGACACAACAAGCACATAGTACACAAAGATTTTACCCTAGAAATTGGAAAACCAACATTCCTTGAGCATTCTGCTCCTTTCTGTCTTATTCATTCAAAGTAAAAGGTTACAAGTCTAACCTTGGTCCACACCTAAGACACAATCGAAATCATACCCTCTTGCTTACAAAAGAAAAAACCTATAGCCAATTCAAATTACATCTACATGAACAAAAACCTTTATTATTATTCATTCTTCAAAAATGGTTATAGATCCATGCAGATCATTGGCTACAAATCTTGCGAATCTCAGGATTATGTTATAGTAAATTACCAATTTGGATCCCCTGTCAACTACCAATCCGCTTTCATTCGATCTTTAGCCAGTCTCCACATGCTCTCCTGTCGACCTTTTGTCGGTTGACCTCTTCGACTTGCTATTGATGTATTTACCATGTCGAAACACCTCGACCTTCGACTTTACCCGGTCAACTAACCTCGACCTTCGAATTTATCCGGTCGACTAACCTCGACCTTCGACTTGCTGTCGATCCACCTCGACTTTGTCTTTACCTAGTCGAACCATCTCGGCCTTAGACTTTGACTGTCAATCGATCTATATTGACTTTCATTACAAAGAATATAATAAACCAACATTCTCCCACTTGTTGTCTTCTTTTCTGAAACCTGGAGACCTTTGAAATTTTGTTCACAGACCTAGGGAAGAAATGCCCATTGCCTCTCTGCACCAAGAGTACTTCACAACTCTCACAGACTTGGTCAATGAGTCTATTATGTTTTCCAACGTGTCTACTTTCTCCAGCAACACCTTGTTTCTTTCCACTATGTATTTCATTAAATGGTATTGTACATCAATGTGATTAGTATTTGAATGATAAGTTGGGTTCTTTACCAGAAATATCGCACTTTTAATGTCACAAATTATCTTCATATAGGATCTCTACTCAAATTTGATTCCTGAACACAACCTTTGCAACCATACTCCTTCTTTGCTTCCATGAGTGGCTGCCATGTATTCAACTTCTATTGTTGACAAGGATACAAATTCCTATCGCTTACTCATCCAACTGATTTCTCCACCAAACATATTGAATACATATCCACTAGTCGACCTTTGTCGATCCAGATCTCCAACCCAGTCGAAATCGACAAATCCATGTACATTTCATTCACTGTTGCCTCCATGTTTTCCTTGGTAGCATATAACATAGTCTTTTGTGCCACACAAATCCCTGAATACTCTCTTGACAGTTTTCCAGTGCTCCTTCCCAGGTGTCGACATGCATCTTCTCAACACTCCCATTGCATGGGCAATGTCTTGTTGAGTGCATACCATTGCATACATTAGACTACCAACAAAACTTGCATAGGGAACATGTGCCAGGTACTCTATTTCTTCCTATGTTTTTGGAGAGTGTTAAACAATTAGTCTTTCTTCCACAGGAATTGACACCTTCACCGGTTTGCAATCATGTATGTTGAAACATTTCAAAACTATTTCAATATACTTCATTTGGTTCCACCAAATCTTTCTCGCTGCTTTATCTCTCTTAATATCCATTCCCATAATGAATTTAGCTACACTGAGATCCTTCATGTCGAACTTGGAGGATAGTTGTTTATTCACCTCCTTTATTGCATCCATGTTGTTTTCAATCAAAAACATGTTTTTGACATACAAAGCTACATATATGAACCACCCACCTTCTTATTTGGAATATATGCAGTGATCAAATTTTCTTCTCACAAATCCCAAACTAAGGATGTGTGTGTCAAACTTTTGGTACCACATCCTTGGTGATTGATTTAGACCATAAAGGGATCTTTTCAGTTTACACACCAAATATTTCTTTCCCTTTACTATAAATTCTTCAAGTTGTTTCATGCAGATTTCTTCTTCCAGGTCCCTGTTATCAGACAAATCGGTAGGTTCGGACACTAACTGATCTCCCCAGATCCACCTGGATCTAGAACAAAACACACCAGAACATGACCCTTTCTTTAAGTTTTAGATATTGAATTTACTAACTAAAGAGGGATAGGTGACATACTGTTTAAACGCCACTTCCTCTCGCTATCGCCATCCTAGCTTCGTTCCAATGCTCATACAATGATGAATCTACAAAAGAACACAACCAACCAAAGTGATAGTAATAGCATAAACTCAATATAAACCTATGTATGTGAGCAAGGAATCATACAATAAAACACAACAAGATTGATAGGAAATAATCATATTACTGTATCATATTAAATGTGAAAGAGAGATTACAACCATGGCCTTGATGTCGTAAGGTCCCTTCCAACTGTCCTTCGTTCCCCACACACTTTCACTCCAAGAATTCTGAGAGCACAGATCTGATAGTATTCACAATCTATCTTGACAAAGGAAAAACTCAAAACCACTCTAACCAAGCTAATAATTCCAAGCCAAATTCAACTTAGCCCAATCCAAGCTCCAAAAGCTAACCAAAGCTAACTTTCGCCATGAGAACTCCTCTCCTTTTATAAGTTGAAGAGGATAAGGTGAGGAGGTTAGGATGATCCCACTAAATCATGAAAGCGAGTAATATCCAAACCATTCGGATGCCACCTCACCATGGAAGTTTCTCCTTCTAGAAGATTCGAGAAAATGCTTGTTTTTCTCACATGTAAGCATTCTCGCACCCTACCTATAGAGCAACCTGCGAACCTCTCGCAACCTAGCTATGGTGCAACTTGCGAGAATCAAACATTCTCGCACCCTGCCTATATAGCAACCTGCAAACTTCCTTTTTTATAGGGTTTTTACAAGGGAAAATGCAACTTCTTTTCTCAGGAAAAGTTCTTCTCCCTTCTGTCTTCAGGAACTCAGGCCACTGACCCCTCTTAAGGCAACATATAGGTTTACATCATTAACGGTCATAGGGATTATGAAAATAATGTGTAACAGAGAGCCCCCCAAAGTATGAAGTTAGAATAGAGTGATAGCTAAAATACTTTGTCAAGTGTGTGTAGGGAACAAGGAATAGTCGGTCGAAAACCTGCCAACAAACAAGGAAATACAGTACAATAATACATCATCATTGAGGTAGGCATTCCCATAATCAGAATACAAATGACTCAGTGCCTAAATGACGACATGCAAAGATCCATGTCAAGTAAGACAGGCCATGGCCACCAAACATACATTGTGGATCCATGCCAATATGACTCAAATCTGAACATAGCCATGGGACATACAATGTGGATCTATGCAACAATACACTTAGTATACTCCAACGCAACCCGAGTCTATTAGAAAAGATCCAGGGTATTTATCTCCACCACTCTATAGTATGAATCTAACCATGCGAATACATGTGCTAAAGTCGAACATGGTAGAAACCACTTGATTACCAGTCATTAGTGTATATTGTTAACAAGTGAGAGGGAAATCACATTTAATGTCAATGACTCCCAAGGTACACTAGTACAATCCAACAAATGTGAATTAATGAGATGAATTCGTACACTCGACGAAATCTCTCGATCAGGAGTCGATAATGAAAACCCACTGTCGAAAGCGAGGAAACCTGCCATTAAGGCGTGCAAGTTCCAAGGTACCAATTAGTTTCTAAGTCTAATTCCTAGATAATGAGTTGAAGTCGATAGGAAAAGACTCATCACAGGAGGGCCTCAATATATCCCACATCAATGCCATGAAACAAGTAACAAGATTTGATGTAGATCAGAGTAACAAGTGATTCAGGACTGACTCAGGGATGGCCGACGCAATAGAAGGCTTAAGGACTGCAAAAATGGCCGATGCAATAGAAGGTTTTTCGGGTTGAACATCTTTTTCAACATATTGATGACACGCCAACTGTCTTGGAAATATTGACTCAACAACAAGGATCACAGACCAATTTGTAATCTTATAGGAGTATGA